>PVHY01005164.1:0-85603 GCA_004024945.1 Uropsilus gracilis | reverse complement strand
AAAAAAAATCTCAATGAAATATGAGTTTTAAATTTGAAGCAACTGAGTTAAAACTATGTTGTTACTTTCCTATCAACTGAAAGAAAATAATTCTCTCTTACTTTGTATAAGTGGAAATTAAGATAATTTTGGAAAATTATTTAATATTGCTTATTTTTGATGCTCAGACTATCATGTTCTTCTGCTTCTCTTGTAACATATTCTCATAACCATGTTTCTTATAAATCAAAGCAAAACAAAACTGAACCCTCCTCATTGTTTCTATGTTCTTATTTCAAAGACATTATCTTTGAAATGTAGCAGTTTTTCCAATTGCACAGAAAATATTTAGGGCAAAATGGAGAAAAGAATTTTAAAAAAACCTCAATTTCCAGGTTTATGTCCTTTCAATTAATTTTACTAATACTTGTATATGCATACACACTTACATGTGAATTATTGATGCATATGCAGTTATGTGATTAAAAATTCAAAATTTAAAAAGTGAAAAAATCTTCTTCCATTAGAATGTCAGTTTTACTGTTTTTTTTACTCTCCAAAGTCTCTGTTCTTGTGGAGACTTTTCCTCCTCAAGTTTCAGATACTTATTAATCAGTATAAACCCAAATACCCATATACCAATATGATTTCATGTACTTAGAGGAGACTTATTTACTGGGTAAGTGGAAAATCATTCAGATAACTTCTGGAAGGTGTTCATGCTAAGTAGATTTACAGTGAGATATTTCACTTATTAACCTGGACCTTCTTTCTTCATCTCCATTCACTGAATAGAATATATCAATCATCTCCTATCATCTCCATTCACTGAATAGAACATATCAATCATCGGGGTATAGTTTGTTCCATGGTTTGGGTTATTCTATCTCTCCCAACAGGCAAATGGATTGAACAATGCCAAATGTCTGACATACAGCATTGCTCTAGTCACTTGTGCTCCAATAAATGCAAAAAAAAAAAAAAAGGAGCAAGAGGAACTTTCTTGGCTTGACTGAGGATCTAGTGGAGCACAGCTGAGTGAGAGGCCTTGGGCCAAGAAGGAGAGAACAAATCTGCAAGGCCAGGCATGGAATCTCTTATAGAGCTACTTTAAGTGAATTCAATTGATACAGGGTAGTGATGCAGTTAAAAATTGTATTGGTGCCTTAATATCCTGGTGGGTGGAATCTGAAAAAAAAGTGAGAAAAATTGGACAGCGGGAAGAGAGTGCGCATAAAAAGGGAGGAGGGAGGAGAGAAAGAAAAGGAAAGGAAAAAAAGAGAAGAGAATGGTGAACTGAGAGAACAGGCCCATGTAGCCTGGTCAGGGTAAGTCCCCTGAAGAGTGAGCTGGAGGTGGCAAGGAGCCATGGTGACTGGCAGAAGAGTAACTGATGTGGAAAGTGTGGCACCATAACAAGGTGGCATAGTGAGCTAGTACCTGCGGAGCTGATTTGTGCATCAACAATTGTGGAAGAAATTTGAAGAGCCTTGGAGAAGTGGAGCACCTTGGAATGCTGGAGAGAAAAGAAGAGAAGACACCGGAGAAAGACTGGAATTTGCAGAGGACCTGCCTCAGTTTTGGTTGGGCAAAGGGGCACCATCTTGGACATGTGTCTTTGGCAACTTTGGGACTGAAAATTATGACTAGGGTAAAAAAACTGGTCACTTGTAGCATTAAGGACTTTTCGTTTTCCTGGTTAATTTCCCTTGTTAATGAGCCCTGTTGTTAAATTGTATTTGTCTGGTAACTGCTCCACGAAGGTGAGCTGTATCTGGTAAGAAAGTTGGGCAGCAGAGGTTGCATTTTAAAATGCAACTTTTTTCCTGTGGCTTGTTGGTTGGTGGCTTTTGCCCATTTTAGACCCGATATGACAATGACATGTGTAATTGCCCCCCATCCAAATGGATCCTTAATATTCAAACCAGCTGTGCCTTGGGGTTTTTTGTGGTTATTTTGTTTGTTTGTTTGCTTTTTTCCATTCATTTAACAATCTACTTGGAGGTATAGCCTCTGTAACTAAAACAAGCAAGCAAACAAACAAAAAAACAGCAACAAAAACTCCTTTTAAAAGTGATGAATACTATTCGGTATATTAGTGTGATATTTTTGATGAGGGTCATCTAGATGACCAAAAATATGTGTTTCTCATTATATTTAGTTTTTGCTTACAATTTCCAAAAGCCTAGGAACTTGTAAGTGTTGAAAATGCTGAAATTCTATTATGTTAATAAAGGAGGAAAAACACTTCAGGCTGGGAGCTGTTTATCAGGAAACCAATAGAAATAGAGGGTTGAAACTTCCAGTTCCATACAATTTACTTCTGAAGAAGAGAGAGCAAATTGAATCAATGAATTAGTCTTGCTTATGCAATATAGCTTCCATAAACCCCTAAAGGATGGATGCTGTCCAGGGTGTTTCCTGCTTGGTAATCATGTAGAGATTTGACCAGTGTGGTACATCTGTAGAGGGTTTAGGATCTCCTTGCTTGTGCCCCATACTCTGACATACTCTGAAATTCTCTGACATACATCTTTTCAATCTGTTGACTCATTGAAGACATAAGTCCTAGGAAGTTGCCTGTGTATAGTGGTAACAAATTCGCCCATTTTTAACACTGTCACAAAACTTAATATGATCAGAGACACACAAAGAGGAACCAAACTGTTGTTTACATAGAGAAAAACTTTTGTATATAACCGGTATAGACATTAAGTCATTCTTTTTGTTAGTTTTTGAAGTTAAATTAATAATTAAATGGAGTCATTATTAATCCCCACATTTAACCTTCATATCTGCCTGTAAAATATGTGTGGCTGTGATTTCAAAAAAGCTACTTCTTATCAGTTGAGGTTTGACTTAGATATTTTTACACTACATTCTGAGGTTTCCTGTCATGAAATTAAATTGTCCTCTGAAAATCAGCTGTGCCATGTACTATTCTATATTGTAAGTCTGAGTTGGTGTTCCTGTTAGGACAGAGCAACTAGCAACATTTATGCACAATTAGGATTGTATCTCTCAATGTATAGCTTATTTGCATATGTAGGCTTAGGCAAAATACCAACAGTTAATACTTACTGGAGGTTGAAATGTATTAGCATATTTAATCTTTTCAACAAAGATAAGAGGACTAATGTGGAGGATACTAACTGACAGTAATATTACAACAGTGCTGTATAAAAAGTTACCCTAAATCTTGATATCTTATTAAATATATTTATTTTCTAATATTGTTGTTCATTTTGGACAGTGTTTGATTTCTTGCCTGAAGAATAGTCCCTGTAGTTCTCCCACCACCATGGAAACTGTGATCTTTTACCATAGTCCCTGTGCTCATTGCTCTCCTGTTTTTGACTCCTCTCCCTTCCTCTACTACCTTATACCTCTATGATCAACTTACAAGTTTTCCCTTTCTCCTGACACTTTGTTTAGTTTCTCGATATTAAACATAGAATTGAAGCCACTGGATATTTACTTTTTCCCTTCTGACTTATTTTGCTTTGCATAATCCATCCAGTTCCATCCAGGTCACAAATAGCATGAGTTTATCTTTCTGATTGCTAATTAGTATTCCGTGTGTGTGTGTGTGTGTGTGTGTGTGTACCATGTCTTTTTTATCCATTCATCTGTTTTGGGTCATTTGAATTGTCTCCATATCATAATCATTGTCAATAGTGCTGTAATAAACATAGGAGTGAAAGTTTCCTTTTGAATTCGTGTTTTTGTGTTCTTTGGGTATATTCTCAGGAATGTAATCACTGAATCATATCCATTTTCAGTGTTTTGAGTAACCTCCACACAGCTTTTCATGGTGGTTGAACCAGTTTACTCTCCCACTAGCAGTGTAAAGGGGTTTCTTTTTCATCACATCCTCACCATCTTGTTTTCTATTTGTTTAAATATGGGCCATTCTCACTGGTGTGAGGTGGTATCTCACTGTGGTTTTGATTTGCATCTCTTTGATAATAATTTTTTCATATGCCATTTATAATAATTTCCATTTGCATTTCTTCTTTGGAGAAGTGTCTTTTTAGATCTTCTTATTTTTTTGATTGGGTTGTTTGCTATGTTTTTGTTGAGTTGTATAAGCTTTTTGTAGAGCTTTGATATCAGTCCCTGATCAGTTCTATGGTGTGCAATTATTTTCTCCCATTCATTATATATCTCTGTCTTTTTAATTTGATTTAGTTCCAGCTGTTTATTTTCTCCTTTGTTTTCCTTGCTTCTGAGTATGATGTGCAAAGATGTTTCTGATGTCTATGTCATGGAGTTTTCTGGATGTGTTTTCCTTTTATATGTTTTATGCTTTCAGATGTTATGTTCAAAACCTTTATCCATTTTGGGTTGATTTTTGTATATGGTGTGAAATGGCAGTCTAGATACTTTTAGAGCATAAATAAATAAGTGAAAAAAATTTAAATTTCATGTAGGATCCAAAAGTCTTGTACCATTTTTAACACTGTATCTCAAAATCCATTGGATTAAAAGCCCCCAAAAATCTTTTTAATTTGAGAGAATTTCATTCTCCAACTATTTGTAAGATCAAAAGGATTCAAGTATTTGAAAGATAAGTCCTGCATATACAATGATTATAACATACTGGAGAAGAAAATAATTCCATACCAAGAGCAAGAGTCCTTCAAAGATCAATTGCAAGTAAAAGGATAGAGGATTTTACTATGTATTAAAGGGGTTGTCTTGGTTTGATCTGCTAATTATTTAGTTCTTTTTTAGTGAAACATGTAGAAGAAATTACCTAACTGTCAAATTGGGAAATTAAAAAAAAATTCTTAAATGTACTTTTTACTATACATATTTTGACTATACTAGCCTCATAGCTTAAGAAAACCAGATTACTGTGTTTGATAAGCCTCTGTCTTTCAAAAAACTGAATTAGTCTGGAGTGTCAAATTAAAAACGTGAAAGCAAAAAGCTGTTACTATGAAGAATCATATAAAAAATGTAAGACCATTAATAAGAAATATATAAATCTCTTAGCCTTTGAATTAAGAAATGTAAAGTTGGAGAACAAGCACAATAATATTAGTTTCCTTAAATAATTCATTTTGGAGTGACTTAGAAATTAGACAGTCATTCAATAATGAATATAGGAAACTTTTGCTAATTATTCATCTTGATTAAACATTTTGAGGAGAAAAATTTAACTATTTTTCTAATCTTTGTGTTATTTTGATCCAGATTATCTAACACTGCATTTTGATGGTGAAAAAGAATTTTTTGAACCTGATATGGAGTACATTTCCACAAAGCTTACTTCAGAAATTGAGATAGATTTTTTTAATGGAAGCATTAATTTCCCTTTAATGATACAGATGTTTAAATTCATTTTTCCCAACCACTTGCTAAGCTTTTTATAGTCTATGTGAGAGTAATAGAGAAAGAAATTGGTAAGCAATGGTACCAATAAACCCATTATAATGTAAAAGAATTTCACTGTAGGAGGAAATTTTGGATATAGTGGATAAAAACAGTTTCCACATCAGTTTTATATGTTCTAAAGTGTTTAAAAAGATATAAAAATAACCCAAATTGATGAAAACAAAAATTGGAGAACTGTGAATAACTTGTTTGATAAGATATATATTTAAGTCTATACATGCTTCTTGTATTATTCTTTTCAAAAATTAATCTTTTTTGTTCACACAGAAAGAACACAAAATTTAGTCTCCCAAAATATGGCTTTGAGTTAAAACTTTGTCATTTATTAATGAGTTGCTAAGCTTCTCTGGGACTTATTTCCTATACAAACAAGGATAATAATGCAATTACAAAGTCCCCGATGAAGGTGAAATGAAAGAATTTTATAAAATAATATAATTAATACTAATAATATATAATAAGTATAACAACATATTACATAATTTAAGGTATAATGTACTTTAAAATGTACAATTGCACATTATTTTGAAAAAGTACTTTCTTTATCTGAAAAAGACTTAACTTGCTATATGTTTTTGAGTCAACTAAATGTGCATGCCAAAGAATATGTGGTGGTGGGAAAACTATAGGGACTACATTTGAGAGGAGAAAACAATTACTGTACAAAAATGAACAATGATATAAGAAAATAGAAAATGTTGTGCATTATATTTTCTGCAATAATAACTTGTGTAACATGGAAGCAGGTAGAGAGGTGGAAATTCAGATAAGAGGAACACCTCCTATCTCTCTAGCCCCTTCTGGTACACTAGAGGATGGGCAACAGCACATCTCTCACCTGTAACCTAACCTTACAACCTCTTTGAAATGTCCCAAGAGACATATGACCTATTAACGATGACTGTTGCCCCCAAAAGTAAATTCTCCTGTTATCTGCTGCCACATATCCTGCACACTTTGCTACTTCCTTATTACATCACTGTAACTTTTCCTTGCTGGAGTATATAAAGCGTTTCTCAACTTCATTAAAGTTAGACCTAGACATGCTTTCCAGGATCCCTGTTCTGAGGGCTAGCCTCACAGATCGCTATCAATCTCTTCCGTCTCAATTTTTCGTCATTCCACACGCAACTCCTAACAATAACTATCATGACTAGAGTTGTTCACAGAAATATCTGTGTAAGATAATAGTTACTAATCTAAGATTAAATGGGAAAGAGGGTAACACATCTGTATTATTCATTTCGACATAACAAATTATCCCCCAATGGCCGGCCACGGTGGCTCATACTTGTAAGTCTCAGCCTATGAAGCAGCCAAGGCTAGGGATCGCAGTATGAGTCCCGCCTGGGGCCCGTAGCGAGACCTAGTTCCAGAAAAAATAGCTGGGCGTGGTGGCGTGCGCCTCTAATCCCAGCTACCTGAAAAGCTGAGGCTGGGGATTGCTTGAGTCTGTGGTACCCCGGGCAACGAGAGCCTACGGTTGCACAGGCAAAATAGCGAGACCTAGTCTCAAAAACAAACAAACAAACAAACAAACAAACAAACAAACAACAAATAAATTATCCCCCAAATTATCAGATTTACACAATAAACATTTATTACATCACAGCTTTCCGTGAATCAGAGGTTAAGGAGCGACTTAACTGGATGAGATGACTCAGGGTCTTCTAAGACCTTGTGATCAAGACTTTGGCCAAGGCTGCAGTCATTGAAAAACTTGACTGGGTTCACTGTCATGAGCATTGGCAGGATTCTTCAGGTGTTTGTCTTGAGATCTCTAAAGCTCTGCTTGAGCATCTTTATGACATGACAGTTGGGGTCCCCAAGAAGAAATGATCCAAGAGAGGGAAGATAGAAATTGCATTGACTTCAATGACCTGCTCTTAAAAGTTACTCACTGAAACTCCTGCAAATTTATTAATTGGAAGAGAAATTAGTCTAGCACTCTCAGCGGAGGAATATTAGAATAAGGTGGATGTAATTTAAAATGACAAATGACTGTGCAAAATATAATTTGATAATTTGTGTTATCTCTTTTAGTTACTATTGATTTGATATGCAAATAATAAGTGAATTAAAAGGTCAATAAGAGTTTAGTGGAATTAGTAAAAGACAGTTGTTAATGGATAGAAAAATAGAGGGTGCGGACTAGAGTCTCAACTTGTTGAAAGAAGCTTTCAGTCTCCAATATTAGAGAATTATCAACCTAATTAAAAACAAAAATAGTTAAATGGTACTAGTGAAGCTGTAGAAAAGATTTAACCCATCACAATTGGTATAGAGACTTGAGATTATAATGTTTAGAGCAGTTTTCATAAAATTGTATTTGAGATATCTTTAAGGTAGGGAAGAAAATTTATAAATTAAATACCCCAAATCATATAAATCAAATATTGACTAGCTGTACTAAATGAGGGTGTTTGGATTATCGCTAATATTTTTTCAACTTGGCTCCAGATATTATAATTTAGAGAATTCACTGTCCCTTTATAATTTGAACTGTGTTCTGAAATTATTGACAAAAGACTTCTTTCCCTACTAATATATAAATTAGCAGAGTTGGTGTAGAGGTGAGTGGGTGCCATGTAATACAAAGAGAGACTAGTCTCTGCCTACCAGTCACTTTGGACTTGCACTTATCTTTCTATTTTCCTTCAGTTGAAGTTGGGAAAAAGGGTAGTCATTTGTAGCAACTAAGTAGAAAAATCTCCTGATATCAAGAAACAATATTCGGTGACCACAGTGGAGAAACGAACAATAGGGGAAAATCTAAACATGAAAAAAATAATCTGAAGGGAAAAGTTTCAGTTGTATGCCTTCAAAAAATATAATTTTAAATTTTTTGTCTTAGTTTGATTTGCATGTGAAACAGAGGAAAGAATGTATGTGTGTTTGTGTGTGTGAGAAAGAGAGAGAGAGAGAGAGAGAGAGAGAGAGAGAGAGAGAGAGAGGAGAAAGAAAAGTAAGAGCCTGCTATTTTTGGACAATTGAGATTTGGTTTTTGAAATAAAAATTATTCTATTATATATATAACATTATATTAAGATGTTATAATAAAACAGTGAGGGAGAAGTAGGTAGTCTGAGATTGTTGAAAAAGGAAAATGTAGACTCCATCTTTCACTGGTAGTGCTGACCTCAATTTATTAAAATTTCCTACAACTCTCTTCATCTACAGGTTGGAGGTCCTTACCTGGAGCTTTGATAGTGGAACTGTTAGCCACAAATTTAGTGCATAACAGTATCCAGTGGGAGGCAAGATCTATAGTGTGTGTGTGTGTGTGTGTGTGTGTATAGGTAAAGCATTTGTGTTGATGTGTTCTAATTGTGTTTGCAGTAAAATTGAAGACTATTACAAGAGTGGGAAATCAGCTGAACAATCATAAAAATCGTTCAAATGAGTAGCAGTGCTTCTTAGTCAACAGCATAATTTTTGTAGTCAATGATGTTCAGGGAATTCCCAACAGGTAGCTGGCATAAATGAAGCCAAGGCCACAATTCTGAGAGAATTACCAGGCCTGATTTCCTCAGGGCTCCTTTGTGCTTAGCCTTGGGAGTGCATGAGTGCTATGTGCCACTGCTGCTGCAGAACAGTCTTCCCTGCTCTTGGTTGATTCCCCTTGCTTCCCTTTACTCTTTCCCTCTGAGAAGGTAATTCCCCTTTGCCAGTCAATCTTCTGACCTTCATTTATAGGAATGAAAGGAATTTAAGGTCCTCAGGAGGGATTTCCATATGCTTTGACCTTGAACCTTTGTCAGGGCATTTGAAACTTAATACCACCCCTACCATTGGGACTCTGGGGAGTCTTTCAATGCAAACCAGAATCTCAAACTTAATAGTCATCCTCTATGTCCCCCTTCTATAGCTAGATTCAAATCATCCCAGTAGTCTAGTTGCTCCCATCTTTCAAACAAATCCCAAAACTGGCTATTTCTCCCTGTATTTAAGGCTATCTTCAGTTTTTGCCTAGACTACTGGAATTATCTCTACTTTTATGCATATCCTCTTAAGCTGGCCAGATGACTTTTAAGTACATACATTCTCAGTTCTTTAAAAATACCTTGAAAAAACACCAGACTCATGATCTCATGATCTTGACCTGAAGTTTCTGATTCACTTAGAGCATCTTTATACTGCAGCTATATGTCTATTAATCTTCACTTGGTAAATCCCTTTTCCTAAAATGCTTTCCTCAGTTTTCACATGACAATCTTAGCTGAACACTGAAGTCTCTGAACATGCTATCTCCTTAAAAAGACCTTTTCTTAAAACCATAATAAATAAGCAACGCTTATATGCTGTTCTTTTCTGTACTCTTACTCTGCTTTAATTTCTTGGTAGCATTTATTACTACTCAATGGTATATTGTAAATTTATTTAATACCATCTCCCCACTAGGATACAATTACCATGAGGTCAGGGACTCAGTTTTGTTTACCACCGTGTTTACCACTATATCCTCATAAAGAATGAGATCTTGCCTGTCCTGGACATAAAAAAAATACTGAAAGTATGAATAAACAAATAATTACTACTATAAAGTTGCTCTATCAATTAGACAGATTTCCTCAGATTACTTTTCCAAAAACAACCACTACAATCTTCCATCCCATATACTCTTTATATACTGTGACCTGAATGGTACCCCTTTGGGAGATAGGGTTTATGATCCGCCTTTTTCGCTTTTGAATCAGTTTGTGCTGTAGTGGAAGTAGTGCTATTTGTTGTTTGTATGTGGTCACAAAAAGGTGATGTAGGTTCTCTTTGAGTCAGTCATTCAGAATTCGGTTAAGACAAACAATACTGTCTGTGGCCTTTCTGAATCCTTATCCTATAAAAACTATGCAAAAAATGATAGTTTGTTTTATGGCCAATGCTTTTTGATTGATTATAAAAATCTGGAGCTGGAAAAATAAATGAACACCTAACTACAACTTCTCTTTCCACCTTCCCGTCTGCTGTAGATAAAATAGCAGAACCAGAGCAGGTTTTGGATACAAAGTTGGAAGCCAGCACTTGATTATGACAAAAGAAGAAGGTTAAAGGAGCCTAGGTCTCATAGAGTTGCCATGTGAGTTAGGAGTGAATAGTACTAAAATTTTTGTGTGTGTCAGTTTTTGTTGTATTTGGATCTTTGTTTTCAAGAGAGTAGCTGGAGCCTATATCTTGTCTCATGCAAGGGCCAGCAATCATTTCAGTGCTTATAGTGTGCTAGGCACTTGTGCTCTACACCATTTAATCTTCACTTAAACTATATAAATAAAAGTTTTCTCATTATTCCCACTATGCTGAAGGATAAGCTGATCTCGGGGAAAGTAAGAAAACAAGCTATGATTTCACAGTAGGATATAGAAGGGTTTGAAAGCAGGTCAAAGGGATGTTAGAGTAGGAGTTCTACTTACTTGTTTCTTTTGCCTCGCATGACTTTAGCACAGTGTCCTTTTAGGAAAATGGGAAGTATACTTGTAAAAAAAGAAAAGGTAGAGGAGGAATCTTGTTAGCAATAGCTGCTTTAGCTGTGCAAATGGCAGCCCATGCTCAGATATGCCATTTTTTTTTTTTGGCCATAATTGCTTATATGCATAACCAGAAGAGCAAAATATAAAATACACAAGTGATCTGCTTCAATATAAACATTTTTGCCTTTCTTTACTGCATGGTATTGTTGGTGCTTTGCATATTTGCAAATTTGTTTAAATCTTTTCACATATATATGTATATATGTATATTATTGCATACCTCCTGCCTGGTGTTGATGGTTACATCTTGGGTTGCTCCAACTTGCTAGCTGCTTATATTCAAAATCTGACAATTCAACAAAACTCTTTTATGATTCCTCTTACAGGTGATGAGTTAGAAATGAAAGCAATATGGATTCTTTTTGAAAAAAGAAGTTCAAAGAATTCATTCATGCCTAGCAGATAATATAAATAATGCTACCTATGTTGTTAGGAGAGAGTCACATAATCTCAGTTACCTTCACAACAGTCCCAAAGGTAAGAACTATTACAGATTAGGAAACGAAGGCATATAAAGGTTAAATGTTTTTCTAAAGGTCACCCAGCTAGAAGCCCTGTTTTACTGCCAAAGAAGGATGAGGAATACTCTGTTATTTGCTTTTCAGTATGAATGAATTTGTTGTATCAATTCATATTTTATTTATTGATTTTTTTGGAGGAAAACATTGAAGATGATATCTTAATTACAGACAAAATATAAGGTCAATGATGTTCTTGCCATTTCTTTTTAAGAAAGGTAAAAGCTACTTGATGTAATGAAATCTATGTGATAATGCTAACTATCTTACAATGTTTGAAAGTTGCAAATTAGATAAGACTAGTGCAAGGAATATCAAAGTGAATTATGAAATGATATAAAATAAAGAAAAACCAGTTGTGCTCTGGAAGGGAAAGTCTTATTTGCTACACCTAATTAGATAGTCTCCAAAGCAAGAGTTAATGAGAGGTGGGAGGTGGAGGGATGTCAAATGGAAGTAGAATCTCTAGCAAATGTTACTCTGAATAGATGTGATCTTATACCTCCGTATTATATGCAGCATTACAAATTTAAGTATTGAGGCATTACAAATACCTCAATAAAAACAAACAAATAAATAAAAGTCATGGGGAGGATAAAAGAAAAAGATACAAGAACTAATTTCTTTTCAAATGGACAATGGATAAAATCTTTGGCCTTTCTGCCTCTTTCTTAGCTTTTGTTGATTTATCCAGAGATATAAATGATTTCTCATTAATTTTGCTTACATTTGGTTAGACTGTAAGATTTTTCATTTACAACTTTTAAATAAATTAATTTCTAAAGAATACCTCAGATTAGCTTCATTTTATTGTTACCAGTCATAAAGTATATTCCAGAGATTCATAAATTCTCTGTAGTTTTCACTGAACCCACTGTGTCCAAAAAAGTTTGAGTTGGTTTGATGAAACCTGAAATGTGTATGTATGTCTTTGTAAGATTTAAATTGAAGCTAAAACATCTCTTTCAGTACACTCAGATTTAAATGGACTGGTTATCTTTATTATATGTTCTGGATATTAGTTTGGTCTGCCATAATAAACACCATAGAGTGGGTGACTTATAGACCACAATTTATTTCTTATGGTTCTGGATACTGGAAGTGCAAGATCAGATGCGCTAACATTCTGTTAAGTTCTCTCTTTCAGATTGCAGATTGCATTGTTCCCCAAGGCTCAGCCTCCAAATACCATAGCGTTAGGAATTAGAATTTCAACATATTTGGGCAAGGAGGGAGGTGATATAACCATTTAGTTCAGTTGCCTGAATTCTACTTCTTTCGGCTTGTAACATGTGTCCAAACATTTATAGGCCAAATCAATTGTTTATAGAACAATAAAGAATAGTTATGGATGCATCACAGAAGGTAGTATGTTTTGATGACTATTACATCATATAATTGGTAAACGATCTTATAAAAATTGAATTTCACTAACTCTAGGCTTTAAATTAAGGTCAACAATAGTCCAAAGTATAAAGGAGAGGTGGCAGAAAATTACCAGTTACAATTACGTAAAGTATTGAAGTGGATTTTGGTTTCTTATTACATGCAACAACAAGGAGACATAGAGAAAGGAAACTATCAGAAAGATTCCTTAGAGGACATGATACTTGCATGCTTTTAAAAATAGAATTTGACTACTTACTATCACACTTATCAAAACTGTATTTAATTCTGATTACTTAAGAAACTATGTGTCCCTATAACTTTTAATGTGCAGACATAAATAATAAGATACTATACAGGTGATACATATTATATATATATATATATAAAAGAGCACTATAAATAAATTATTTTAAACTTCCATGTCTTAAATGGATTTTAGGCATATAGCTAATGAATTTTAAAACCCAAAATGTATACTAGACATTCCTAGTTGGTGACTGTGAGTTCCCATTACAGCACTCTACCATACAACTCTGAGTTATGAGTGTTCTATAGCACACTTTTGCTTTTCATTCTGCTGTTACTTTGAGTATAAGCAGTTTGAGTCTTCTAAAATGTTCTTGCCATGAAATGGACAATGCATAGCAAAGTCCCAGCATCATGTAGACACTCAAATGCAACATTTATAGAAGTTTGGGGTGACATAAAGAAATGTTTGAGAAAACAGAGTAGTCAAATGAGGATTGAAAGATATCCTTTGGCATTTTGAAGGGCACCACTGCAAACACCACTGCAAACAGGGAAGATTCAAAAACATTGTATGAAAGCTACTTTAATGAAATTATTGTCACAGGCACATAACAATATCAGGAGTTCTAAAGAGAGAAGTGCAATTGCCACATGAAGAGCTGGAATATGTCTCCATGGGGACAAGACAAGTATAGTACTAATCATCCCATCTACCTCTCACCTTCTCTCTAAACGGATTTTGTGAGTGCTACAAACTTAGAGGGAAAAATCATTCAAGATCAAAGAAATAGCTTATAAAAGGGAAAAAGTGAAAAATGGCATTTGTTGCTTAATATCCTGGAGGAAAATATTGGAGAAAGTTTAAAAATGAGATTGGAAACATAGGCAAAGACCATGAAAGAACTGATGAAACATTCTGTCTAGCTAAGTTCATCTGGTAAGCAATAGAGACTGGGTTTAGCAGGCATGTTATATAATCAAGTTTGAATTTTAGAGAAAAATATCTCTAGCAACTCTGTGGAAACTTGAGTTGGAATATGACTCCAGAATAATCAGAAAAGGTCACTGTTAACAATTAAAAAATATTTTAAGATATGTCAAATGATGAAATTAAGGATGAGAATTAGAACTGTATTTGTGGTGGCATCAATGGCAGCCTAGAACAGAGTGCAAGTAATAGAATCACTATGGTTCTTCAGAGGCTCCTCAGGTTCTCCTCTCTGGTTCCATCTCAGTCCATTTCAGGAGGAATGTTGGTGTTAGAGCAGTGGCACTTTGTTTGCATTTTTTATGAATCATTTGTTATTTCATATTTATGCATATATATAATATACAGTGATGTTTTATATATTATTTTTTAAGAATTTTTAAATCTTTTTTTGAAACTAGGTCTCACTATATTTGCCCATGGAACTGCAGGCTCATGTTGCTCGGTGTACCACAGAATTGAGCAATCCCCAGCCTCAGCTTCCCAGGTAGCTGGGATTACAGGTGCATGCCACCACACCCAGCTCTCTCTCTCTCTATATATATGATATATAATGCATATATATCATATATATGATGCATATATATCATATATATGATATATAATACACATATATATGATATATATATATATATATATATATATATATAGTATCATTACATTCCCCTCCTAGGTTCTCCCTCCACCTTATCACCTGTGAACGTTTATCTTGATCTTCTTGTGCTACTCCCATCCTGGATTTTTCCCTCCCTGCCCTACTCCCTAGCTGCTTGCCCCAGTTCTGTTGTTAGTTTATTTTGATTTTTTTTCTTGGCCTTTCATGTTATTCCTATATTCCATCTATTGGTGAGACTATATGGCTTCTGTTATTTTCTTTCTGACTTATTTCTGTTAATATGACTTCCTTTAGGTCCATCAATGTTACAAATGCTTCATATTTGTCAGTTTTGATTGTAGAATAATATTCCATTGTGTAACTACAATGCATCTTTTTCAACCATTCATCAGTTTGGGGGCATTTGGGTTGTTTCCATATTTTGGCTACTGTAAATAGTGCTGTGATAAACATCCGAGTACAGGTGTCTTTTTGAATTAGTGTTTTGGTGTCCTTTAGGTAGATTCCTAGAAGTGGAATTGCTGGATTGAATGGTACTTCCATTTTCAGTAGTTTGAGGGTCCTCAACATAGTTTTTCACAGTGGATGGACCATTTTGCATTCCCACCAGTAGTATAAAAGTGTTCCTTTTTCACCACATCCATACCAGCACTTGTTGCCTGTTTTGTTTGTTCTTTATATGGACCAGTCTTACTGGTGTAAGACGGTAGCTCATTGAGACTTTGATCTGCATTTCCAGGAAATTAAGCAATGGAATTTAATATGAAACTTGATCCTGTACAGAAAATCTTTGTGAACAAGATTAGAGAATATAAAACTAAGCAGCAGATGTCTATCTGGAGGACCTGTTGATAAAAGTCCAGGATAGCAACAAGATGGATAGAGGATTTTTTAAAGCTTAAGCAAATGTACAGCAAAACATTCATGAATAATTTCCCTAACTTCACATTTGAAGAGTCAAATTTAAAGCCATCAAAAAACCCCTATCCTGAAAAGATTATTTAAAATTTATATGATAATTTGTTCCATATTGTTATATAACTGTTTTACAACTAATGAAAAGTTTAAAATAAACAAACATTTATCTCTGTCAAATGTGATTTTACTTCCAATTTCAAATTAACAATTTGATGTATCTGATGTCCCTTTAATAAAAATAATTAAACTAAAATAATGAAAATAGTATTAGCAATATTAATAATAATACTCACCCCAGTGGTATAATAGGTAAATTTACCAAAGCTATTTAAAATAGGTAAATCAAGGGTCAGGCACAGTCGCTCGTGCCTGTAAGCTTCAGCCTATGAAGCGGCAGGGACTAGGTATTGTGGTTCGAGTCCCGCCTGGGGCCCATAGCAAGACCTAGTCCCAAAAAAACAGCTGGGCTTGGTGATGCGCGCCTGTAATCCCAGCTACCTGGGAAGTTGAGGCTGGGGATTGCTTGAGTCCATGATACCCCGGGCAATGAAAGCCTGTGTTTCCACGGGCAAACATAGCAAGACCTAGTCTCAAAACAAACAAACAAACAAACAAATAAAAAACAAAAACAAAAATAAAATAAGTAAATCAAGAAGGAGCTTTTAAAAGGTTGGAAAAGTTATAAATTTTCACTCAATCATCCTATTTCTAAAAATCTGTAGTAAGAGAATAAAGATGCAGACAAAAGTATGTGCCTAGTCATATTTCTTTCATGGCCCTATTTCTGAAAAATTAAATCTGAGCTTTAATACTCAGCAAAAAAGTAATACTCAGCAAAAAAGTAATGGTTAAATAAATGATTACCTTACATGTTTCTAGAAATATTCAATGAACCATATGGAAAACTGCCAAAGAAATGTAAATGAAATGTAAAAACCGAACACAAATTTAGACATATTGTATAAAGTCAGATTTCAGAAAGGGATATACATTTAAAATCAGGAAATATATAAAATGTAATATTTGTTTAAACCAGGTAGTGGAATTGGTGATTTTTATTTCCATCTCTCATCTTACAATTCTGATTTACTGTCATGAACACATATTATTTCTGCAAACAGTGTTGAGTCAAAAATGACTAATATGAACAGAAATGTGTTTAGCAAAATTCGTATGGTGAAATCCTAACCCATGTGTTGATATTTGGGTACCTGGTCTTTCAGAAATAAAGTATAGATAAGGTAGGGCCCTCATGAAAGGATTATAGAAAGAGGAAAAAACTCTCCCTCTCTCTCTTCCCCTTTTCCCCCCTTCCCCATTCCCAGCCTTCTTCTTTCTTTACAGGTACCCTCAAAAAGATCAAGTAATCACAAGATGATGCTTATTCACAACCAAGAACTGATCTTCATTAGAACCTAACCATTCAAGTACACTCATCATGGACTTCTAGTTGCCAGATTCTAAGAAAATAAATCTTTGTTGTTTTACTCACCTATCTTATGCTATTTTTATTATGGCAGTCCAAGTTAACTAGTACACTACTAAAATGACTTTAAAAATGTTAAACTCATGAGTCAATCTGCCCTAAAAAGAGGTAAAATAAAACAAGAGACAATCATTGAAAACTGCAATATTTACTCAAGAAAGTAATAAAAACAAGATAAGAAGATCAAAGGTAGAAAGGTGGTGGCTTATATAACTATATTAAGGTGGCAGGTTATATGACTTGGTGATTAATAGGATTATATGATTGATTTGTGGTTTCATAAGAGATTGAGGTGATTTATGCAAAACTGCAGATATCATCATTGTGGACAAACTGAGCAAATCTAGGAATCAAAGTTGGATGGGGTTTAGATGTTACTTTGTCTAACCTCTCAGTAGAGTAAGTGGTGTGATTGATAGAAGGTCATCTCATGTCTACTAGGACACCTTTCATTATTAGAAGTTATTCCTCATGTTGTATAGAAAATATCTTCAGTGACAAGTCCATACATTTCTAAGTTTTAATCCACAGAATGAATGCAATACTTTTTTCACACACATACCTTCACAGGTGTGTGAAGAAAACCATTTGGTATCTCTTTTGTAGCTAAACACCCTGTGCCTCAGATGACTGGACTGTGCTTCAAACAGTGTTGCCAGAGAAGAGGCTGGTATAGCTCCAGGTCTTGAGAATTCCCAAGTTACAACTGAATGGGAGTATTACCCTTTTCATTTCACTTTCTTATTTTGGGTCATTTATTTGTCTGTCAGCTGAACTTCATGAATAAGTCATGACTTCTTTGACTTCAAGTAACAGAAACCTGATTCAAACCAACTTAAATAAGAAGAGGCTCATTTAAAGGGCAAATCTATGGGATAATTTGAGACAAAATTGGATTATGAATGCAGTACCAACTGGGTCTTACTTTCCCTTCATTTTGTCTCTGTATGCCCCTTTGACTTAATTCCAAAGTAGGCAAGGAAATTAGTGGCCTTCCCTTGTTTTGTCATGATAGCTTGATAGCTTGTGATCAAAAGAAAAAAGGAACAATCGCTTTGTTTCTGATAAGATACCTGAGGAGATTTGCTCAGCAGGGGTTGTGCCTGTTTCAAAGGCAATCACGTGTGTGAGTAGAACGGAGTGCTTTGATCAAGCTTGCTTTCTGCAACTTCCCCAATTCCATTCACCACCCTTACCCACCCCCCACTCCCCCAGCCTGTCATTTGGCCAAGAATGCATGTGGCCAGCTCTATCAGAACCACTTGGGTGGAAAAGATTTACTGTGCAATAGAGTTAGGGATGTGATTTTGGGATGATACATAGACATCGACCGGTTTACTTAACAGACTTTTTTATAAGGGTTATGACTCAACATTCAAAGTCAAAAAAACATAATGACATGTGTGGGGAAAAAGTAGATACAGTGGTTAAATGGAACACAATTTTATAAAATGCAGCTTATTTTCAACTTAGTTTCCCCAAATGTACTTAACAGGACATTAGGACTCAAAACCTATTGGATTGTAATATTAAGGAACAGTCTACTATGTACTTAGGCTTTTAAAAATACACTTTTACTTGGAGACACTGTATATAGGTGTATGGTCATAATACTCACTTGCTTATGTGTCCAATTATGCTTCATTGTTTCAAGAAAGATCATATATTCTGTTCCAGTTCTGAATCTATTCTGCCTTGTAAGTTCCATGTTGTGAGATACTTCTTTATGATATTTAAAAGCTCACAGTGAGATGGAAGCTGAGCTAGATTAAAGTTGTACAAATCTGATTAACATCATCCGCTCTGTTTCAAAGGTCAGGTGCATGAAATGAATTTACTTTGAAATTATTTTGTTTATTTTGTGGGCATATATATCATGAGCTTTCCAAAGGTCAAAAGTAGAGTTTGTTCTTGGATTCTAAGGCAATCTGATTTTCATTTACAGTATGCTTTGGTGACCCTAAATGCAGAAGCAGGCCCAGTTAAGTCATACTTCAGTTTCTGTTTGGTTTAATTTTCTCATGAAGAAAATCCCTTATAGATTAAGGCAGTGCCCAAATATCATCTCTCCTAAATTACTTTTATTGCAACTAGGTTTATAAGAGAATGCTACTCATAAATGACACCTGCAATCTGAACATTGATTTCATGCCTATTTTGTTTCTAAGACATAGATATATATATTTAGCTATCTGGTTTCTTATCTGGAAATTAGAGAAAAGGATAGAAAAATTTAGTACTTCTGGGTTTTATTAATGATTACATGGCAGGGGTCCTGAAGTTTAATTAATTAATATTTATAAAGTAACTGTGTGCTTTATAAAATAGAGACTGATAAATTATGCAACATAATTTACTATTCAATAATATCAAGGATCTAGATATACTCACAAGGCATTTTGTCTTTAATTATTTTATGATGTTTTCCCCCTCTTACTATATGTATTTTGCAAAAATTAAAAGAAAAATATCAGATTTTATACTCATGTTCATTAACATTCTGGTGGAATAATGAACCTCAGAGCGATTCATGTATGAATCAGTGAGGCATGGCTAATTACAGTTTTCAATCACACAGCCAATAACATTCACCATCAAGTACAGTGCCTGTTAAATACATCTCACTGAATTTTTGTTGGGGGGAGAATATGAGGAAATAGGAAGGTTGCAAATCGCAATTTTAAAATGTCTAAATATTTTAGGGGCTTGTACATTAAAAATCTCTTTCAGGCAAGTATTTATCACAAGTGTGACATCCTGTTATCAAAACAGAAAAAAAAGCCTGCAGATTTGCTTTAAAAAACAAAGCAAAACAGAAACCATTCAGCGTTCTGGGAATGACTATGTTCTATAGGGAAATCAGAGAAACTTTTATAACATTAAGAGATACAATTTATCATAAATTTTTAAAGTACATTTTACACAGGTATGAATGGCCACATCAAAAACAACAATAACAACAACAAAAACAGGCAACAAGTGTTGGCATAGATGTGGAGAGAAAGGAACACTCTTACACTCCTGGTGGGAATGTAAACTGGTCCAGACACTATGGAAAGCAATGTGGAGGACCCTCAAACTAATGAACATGGAACTACCACTTGACCCAGCAATCACACTTCTGGGAATCTACCCAAAGGAGACCTCAATATTTATACAAAGGGACACCTGTATTTGGATGTTCATTGCAGCACTATTTATAATTGTGAGGATGTGGAAACAACCCAAATGTCCCAAAACAGACCAATAGATGAAAAAGATGTGGTATATATACACAATAGAATATTACCCATCAATCAAAAATGACAAATTTGATGAAGTTATGATACCATGGACATACCTAGAAGAAATCATATGAGCAGAAACAAGTCAGAAAGAACAAGACAGAATCCAAATGGCTTCCCTAATATATGGGACATAGGAAAAAGAAACAAAAGGCCAGGAGGAAAAGTCAAGACAACAACCAAACTAAAGTATGCAACTGGGTGGGGGGAGGAGGATGAATGGGAACAGTCAAGGAGGGAATGTGGTGGGTGATCCCCGGGGAATACAAAGATGTGAAATACATACATATGTATATATATATATATAATTTAAATAAAAAAACTATTGATTATATAAAAATACACTAAATTTTAGAAATGAATTTTCCCACTTCTTACAAAATTATCTTGATAAGGACATTCTGAGTCCTTAAACATATTTAAAAGATAAAAATCTGAAAAACATATGGAGATATAGTAAAAGTTGAATGTCATGATGAAAACAGACAAATTTAGAAACAATTGTGCACTTTATACTTGAAATCTTTCCTATTACATCTTTTTGCTTAAAATGTTTTCCCTTAATACCATCCATATTGGGGTATGTTTAATATCTAAAGAACATGAATAAAAACATTATCATCCACATTTTATTTTCTAACTGAAACCAGTGTTATTTCAGTGACATGGTTAACAATATTTTTTGCTAAATATGGTTTAACACAGAATTAAAGTTGTTCTTGTCATAAACTCCATCTTGTTTCTCCATCAAGATTCACAAACATTTGGGATACTCCCAGTATTCCACATAACTTTGAATACATGCACACAATGTCTTATTTGCAATTCTGAAATCCTTCAAGCTTTGAAAACTGAAGACTGACCTGTTATGGGGCTATTTATAGTATTTATTCATATGCTTTACTGAGGAATATTAATAAGTTTGATGGCAGAATGCTATTGAAACTGGGTGCAAAATGAGCACCAAAACTTGCAAGGAAAGACAGCTAAACCTGGCACTCTCTGGGTTCTCCCACCTATGCACACAATTGCAAGACAATTCAAAACAATAGGAGAGACCCAAGCATCACTGAGGATATGAGTCTATAGTGATTTTATCCCAGTAAAAGCCTAAAATGCTTTCCAAGATGGTATCTTCTTGCCACTGCAGATCTATTCAAGAGTTTACAAAGAAGCACAACTCAGGTGGTGTCATCTCGCCTCTCCAAACCTAAAGCAGATATTTCACACAAACTCCAGTTTTCCAGTAAGCTGGAAAGTTTTCTTGTTGGAGGTACACAGATTTCAATTTTTCCAGGCTCCAAGTTTTCCAATATACAATATACACAGATTTCAGGTTTTCCAGCAAGCTATCCTTTCTTTTTCAGAGGTCCAAATTTCAAACCAAAGGCCTGTACTTGGATTTCTCATAACTTTCCCCCTTACCCTGGGATAGTCAAGTCCTAGGATGCCAACCTTCTAAACTGCTGTCTATTCCAGGGCCGAAGCCTGTGGTGGCATGCCTCTCTATGCTGCTGTTTTGTTGTGTTTATCCTCTCATGCCAGACCCCACCATGGTATTTCTTTCCTTGCTTGTCTGGAAAGCATGCATCAATTTGAGCAATTTCTGATTGGTGTGCCTTCCCAGCTGTGCCACCCAGTTACACTATCCCTAAACTACTCTGGAGAGTTATATATTGAATGGTATAGGCCTATATTACCTTTCTAATACCACCCATTGGTTAATTTTTGAAGCACACCTGTCTCAAAAGTTTTGGGTGATTATGGATCTCAAAAATTATGTGCATAAGACACAGTCTTTTTATGTTCACATAAAAAGATCATTTTGTTTGGCAACTACATTTATAGAACTCTTTGACATTTTCTTTGAAGACTTTACTCAGTCTACATTGTGTGACCTCTGTTACTTTTGACCTCATTCCAAGACCTTTTCTCTAATTCACTCTTCTCCAGTCAAATGTTCCTCCCTATTGTTCTTTTACCATGTGATAATTATTCCTGTCTGTAGGCTCTTACTGTTGTTATTCTTTCTGTCTGTAACATTTTCCACAGACTTTCTCATGGCTGGCCCTCTCACTTCATCGAGTGCTTTGTTCAAACAGCAACTATTGAAGGAGTTATTTCTGACCATCGTATCCAAAAGAAGACCCATTATTTTCTCCTTCACTCTGATATTTTTCCTTGTAACAATTATCAATACCCCTGATATAACATATATATTATATATATATATATATAATATATATGTATATGATCTGTCTTTTCTACTAGAAAAGACTTATTTTATTCCATGGGGATGAAACTTTTTTTTTTTTTTACTTATTTACTGTTACATTGTTTTGCTTTACATACTATAGGTACAAATAAATATTAGTTGAATGCATTTTTCCTTTTGCTCAAAGTTAAAGAATTCATCCAAAAGTTACAAGGTTCTCAATTGCTATATAGCAAACTAAGAAGTAAGCCTATGAAACTTATGAGTTGCTCCTAAGAATATATCCAACATCTTTGACCACTGCCACTCTAAGCTATGACCTAGTGAATCTACCCTGTTTGAGCTCTGGAACTTGCCATATGCTATAGCATGTGTCTAAACTCCCCCTTTCCTTCACCATAGGTTGTAGAATTGACTTTTTTTGCACCATTTTCTGTATATCACTATGATTTTTTCACCGGTTTACTTTTATGTTCTCCATTATAGTTTAGTACAAGGGACTACATCCAATTTATTGGTGAATCTTAGTCCTTAGACTAGTGTCTGGCTCAGAATAACTCTCAAAACATGAAAAATGCAGAGTTGCAACTGTTCCTGTTCTGTAGCAAGTGCTGTACTAAGAAATATGTTTTTTAATTTTTAGGTAATGCTTGTAATAGGTTTTATTCTTCAGAATGATGAAATATCTTTAAAGTTGACATGAAACTAGGGTAATGTGTTTGGAGGCATAATTTCCTGAAAGAGAGTAATGAAGAATCATAGTTTATCTTTGAGCCACCCTAGTGAGATCACAGCTTGGACTCTGAGCTTAGTTTTATGTACCTTATGTTTTGGGTAACAGGAAGATGATTGCAAAAGATGGCAGTAAGAAATATCAACTGTGATTATTTATGAGGCCTAGTTAAAAGGAGACAGCATGCATATGCTCACTAACTATAGGGAATAGACCAATCTCTAAATAGCTGATGAACAAACCCAACTAAGGAATATATTTAACAGAAAAAAACAAAGGGATAACATGGATGAGCAAATACAAAAGATAGGAGGAAAATGTAGAGAATGCTCAGCATATTGTGAGGTGGCTTTTACTAGCAACCTGTATTCTCCAATAGCAGCCAAAGACCTGAATGATTATAGACTGAGAAATTTGTGTAGGAACTGTGAACATTTGGGTACAGCTGTTTCCCAACCTTTTCAAATTTTGTTTTACAAAAGGAATAAATTATTTCTCTTCTTTCTAGTAAATTGTTTTCATATTAGGTTTCTTTTTTTCCCAATTAAAAAAAAATCCCCCAAGATACTCTTCTGAAAGTCTTATTCAAAAGCCTATAATGATTGGCTGAGGTGAATCATGGCAAATGTTGAACTCCTCAACCTCAAAGACAACAGTCTTTTTGCTTTACTTGTGTTACTTCAATATTGTGGAATGAACAACACATATCTTCTGGCAGTGTTTCTTTAAAATTCCTTTTTTCTTTTTTGATCTCATTCCCCTTCTCTTCAACAAGTCACCCTGAATTCTTTCTTTCAGTCCCCATATTTTCCAGTATAATTAAGTCATTTGTTGCAGTTTTTATTTTATTTGTGTGACTCATTGAAGATTTATTCAATTGTTCACATAATGAAGTGTAAAAGGTAGAAGCTGCTTCCTATGCTTTTGCTGAATTTTTGAATCTTTAAATTATTCTTACTTGAATACATTAAAGCTGTCAACAGATATGAAGCATAAAGCATGGGAGGGAGAGGAAGGGAAAATTGGGGGAGGGATGGGCACGAGAGATTAAGATGGTTCACAGGTGTTAAGGTGGTGGAAAACCTCGGGTAGACAACGATAAATGTATATATACAATCAAAGAAATAAAATTAAAATTATTCTTACTCTACTAGTCTCAATTATATAAGCTTGCAGTAAAGAAAAGCTACAGGTAGCAGATAGCAGTATCCCTTTACTATTTCAATGTCCAGAAGTACCAGATATTTAAGAAATCCTGAAGTAATTGTCAGTCATTGGTGGTTGTGAGCTGATGCTTAAATAATCTAGTTTATTGTCCTTTGGTGGGATCAGCTCACTCTAAAGTATGTGTTGCTTCACTTTCCTGGAGGTGATTTAAGTTCCAAGAAGTTCTTTAAAAAGCTTGCTTGATAATGCATCATTTGTGTCTTCCCTTCCCCATTTTACTTTCTTGTTTTTTTGACTGTAGCTTCCTGCAATTACCTCCAAAATTAAGTGTATGATTATCTGTTTCTGGCCATGTTTCAAGGAAACTCAAACTGAGATACCATCTCTAGATGATCACTTATCAATTAAGTTGTATATCAGATATTTATCTCCCCACTGATTATCGTGGTACTTGTATGTCTTTTTTTTTTTTTTTTTTTGAGACTAGGTCTTGCTATTTTTGCCTGTGGAACAGCAGGCTCACGTTGCCTGGAGTAGCACAGACTCAAGCGATCTCTAGCCTCAGCTTCCCAGATAGCTAGGATTACAGGCACGCACCACCACACCAAGCTATATTTTTTTGGAACTAGGTCTCGCTACATGCCCCTGGCAGAACTAGAAAAGCGATCCCTGGTCCCAGCCACAGCTTCCTAGGCTGCTGCTTACAGGCATGCGCCACCATGCCTGGCTTGTACTTGTATGTCTTACACCTAAGATGACTGCCATGTCCCTACCTTTGAAAATGTGTGCATTACTAAAGGTCTAGGGTGAACTTCATCTCAGCAGACCACATAATCCACAGGTGTACTGATACCTAAGTGCTAAAAATGAGCTATCCAGCAATAATCATTAGATTTAAAAATTAGGTTTAATAATCATTAGATACCATTGTTTAGATCCTAAGTATGTTCATGATGTTTGCCTTTTGATTACTAAATAGAAGACATAATGACAATAGACTGATCATTTCGAGGAGAGACTAATTTTTCAGATTTCCTGTTACATCTGGTTCAGCAATTTCTTCTATGTTTGGTCTGGCTGCTGACCCATGTTGAAATTTCTCATGCCAATCAGCTTAAGAAAAGCTGGAACTGCTGAGATGAGAATGTATTCATGAAAACTAGAAAGAAATGTTGTATTATAGGAAACAACTCCCAATTGACAGACGATTAGACTAGGAAGTCTGAACAGAGGTTATATGTGCCTATGCACACAATCAGTCTATAAATACATTGACCACATTCCTACTGTTTAGATGCATTTGTTTTCAGTTTCAACTAGTTATTTATAGTTCTCTAATATTTTATGTGGTTATGGTGTCTGTGTATGGACTTGTAAACTGTCCATAATCAAGCTTCCAAGGACATTCACACTTCATTCCAGGACATTTTGTAGGACAACTTGCTACTCTCCATGGGGTTCAAACATCAAACAGGATGAAAGATCCAGTACTTGGTATAATCACCTGCATATAATAAAGCAGTTCATAGAAAAAGAGAGAGAGAAGTATTAGGGAAAGTAAAGGGCATAGCTGAGTGTTTGCCCAAGAGTAATTGTGCTTTCTTTCCTCACCAAAATGACTCACAACTATTATTTTTTCCCTTGACTCTAGGATTAGGAGGAAAGAGAAGAACAGGAGGCACTTCTTTAGTTTTACACAATACATAACATTATGGAATATTAGGAATCTTAAGACTAGGATTCCCTCTGTTTATGAGCTGTAGGACCTTGTGAAAATTATTTAGCAATTTCCAATTATACTTATAGCAAAATTAAGTTTACCTCTCACATACCACTAGAGCAGGAGCATCATAAAGTTAGGAAATAGGTTGGATTCAGTAATTTCTCCAGCATCCGCATAAGAAATGGTACAGCTGAGAATGATTTTGAAGTTGAAAAGGGCCCCAAGATGGTCAGATAAGGATTTAATTGATAGCACAGAAGGCAGAAAATGCAAAAGCTGCTTTAGATTATTCAGTTGTGCTCTCCCTCTACTATTCTCTCTCTCTGTGTATATGTACCTATACATACATATATACCACGTGCCTACTATATAACAAATACTGTATGTAATATATATTGCTATATCTAATACACAATGTATCTTATAAACAGATTTATTTCTAGGTGCTAGAAATACTGCAACGATCAGAACAAAAAAGCCTCATCTGCATAGATCTTTTATTCTAGTTGGCAAGACGATAAAATGATAAATAAATGCACTTGGTAAGGACAAATGCTAAGGAGAAAATTCGCACAATAAAGGGAGAAAGGAAGGTGTTCAGGGAGTTTGCGGTGCGATTTTAGTTAGGATGCAAAGGAAGGCCGTGTAATCATAAATTGGATCAGGTCAGAATCTAGGAATCTCATGTTCCGAGGGAATCATAAATAAAGGAAGGCTTACGAATCAAGAAAGATTAAGTGAGAGAAGTGAAAGGAAATCCAGTCAGCGAGGATGAGTGAAGAGGTAAATTAGGTGTGTCTGGAAAGTAAGCAAAAATGCAACATAGTCTAACAAAAAGAAACCGTTTCTTTTTCCCGGCCAGGGGCGAAAGGACCGGGAGGACAAGTACGTTATATTTCTGACAAAATTCATTTCTAAGGGGAGTCTCGACTCGGAAGGGACGTGGTCTCCCACCCCTGAAAAGAGTTAATATCACACTGAATTTTGATTGGCCTAGTGTGGGCGCGTACTCTGCGCCTATTGGTTCCAACACTGCTCTGTCTTGAGTCCTGCCCCGCCCCCAGCGGGGTCGAATGGGAATTGTAGTTCCCGCTTCGCTTGGTCCAGTCTCGGGGCTTTGCACCCTGTTCCCGATTCCCTCAAGCGGCCACTCACTGGGCACGGCCTAGGCGCCGCTCCTGCCCCGCGCTCCCTCTCTCTGCCTTTTACGTCCCAGCTGCCAAGATATTGGTAGGTAGGGGCGGGAGGTTAAGTCCAAGATGAACAGTATTTCTGGAACGCGGGGTCGGTCTCGGTTTCCACAAATGTCTGGTCAGTACCTTGCTGGCCCAGAGGGGCGGGGACTGGGCCCGCGCAGCTAGTTGGGAGGTGGGGATATATCCTCTGAACCCTCCCACTCTCAAGCCTCTCAGGATTCACACATGAGCACCCACCCTAACCCAAACTCGCAGCCCTCTGTGTCATTTTATAAGTGGGTAAACTGAGGCACAGACCAGGCCAGTGGTTCCAGAAACTCCCCAACTCCAGCCCTTGTGGTGTAAATTGACACTGGCCGCTTTTGAATGGCTGTCATTTTCATAAAGAAGTAGCTGGAATCTGCCTGACCGTGTCTGTATTAAAAATCCAGCACTGGGTTCCCCAAAAGGGTTTTGAACACGTGTGTTGCCTAGAAGTAAAGCAGGACACATAGAAAGCAATATTTGGGGAGAGAATTTTACACTTGATATTTTAAAAACACACGCAAAACATTGACTTTGTTATGGTGGGTGAATTCATCAGTATTCTGGGAAATTCTTATGCCAATTTTATGACTTAATATTATTTTATATAAAAATGAGAGGTTTTAAAAGGTATATCCACGTGTGGGGAAGAAAGTGGCAGGTTCATGAGACTACTAGCTGGATTTGGTGCTTCCTTTCTAAGATGAAATTCTGTGTCTGCCTTTTGACCCTGGACTCACAGAGTTTATCTGGGAAAATCGTGCTTAAGCTGACTGAAATCAGATCTTGAGTGTAAAAGTTTGACACTTGCAAACTCACTATTAATGCTACTACTATTACTATTCTTCTTACTATTATTTCACTAAAAATGTACTAAAAATGTTACTATTATTTCACTAAAAATACGTCCAACGGTTGTTTCAGAAAGGCTCCGACCCATACTGGGTCTGGAATTAAGGAAAGCAAGCGGCCCCTCCCCACACCTGTTAAACCGGGTTTACTAGAATTATGTCTCGGTCAGCATTTTATGGCCTGCGGCCTGGGCTGCAGAGGGTTCTGGGAGTTGCAGTCCGAGCTCTTGTTTCGTGTTCTCGGTTTCCTAGCCTGCCATTAGACATGACGAGGTGTGTGCTGGGAGATGAAGTCTCTCTTCCCCCGCGTGTATGGAACTGCCTCTTATTTGGAACTACAATATCCATGTAACCTTGCATTCTGAGTTGCCAGCCTGTGTTTCCACCTACAAAGAGTTGAGATGAGAGATGTTTAGTAAAAATCCCTTTACTTTTGTCGTTGATGACCGTGTATGTTGTCCTTAATGTTAGATGGGAATTTTATTGTGTATTTTGATGAAATATTAGATAGGAAATACGTACAACTAACACTCGACAATTTGCAGAGCGTGTTAACATTACTCCATTAATAATTCTCATTTCCAGTTTGTGGATGAGAAAAATACTTGAGAAGATGATTTTGCCCACAGCCACACACTTAGTAATAACATTTGATACACATTTAATCGGTAAATTTATATCATGTTTAGTTGTTATCTTTTTAACTCATTTCCAAAAGCTCTATGAGAAAGAATCATTTTCATATGCACTTCACAGAACTAAGGTTAGGAAAGTTTAGTAACATGTCCAAGTTAATTTACCTAGTTAATAGAGGTACGGAGACTGTAATTCAATCCACTTGACAGTTTATTTAGAAAAAAATATATAGAGGGAATGAAGAGGGACCTTAACCTTTCTGAATACAGAATTTGAAATCTTTCCATTATATCATAGTGCTTCTGTAACATCATATTGCTTCTTCACATTAGAGTTGCAAAACCCTTTGAGATCATTCAAATCTAAGGCAAAGATCTTGGAGACAGTTTCTGGCACCTTGCAAAGTTTACAGAGATGTTACCTATAGATAGATTTATAACACCTTTACTTTAGAGATGAGGATACTAGCCTAGGTGGTAATGCTGTTTGCCCAAGGTCGTTTGTATCAGAGATGAGAATAGATACAAGGTCTTATTTTCAAGTCCATAGTATTTTCATTCTATCAATAGTCAGCAAGCAGGAGCACTACAAGTGAAGTTCTTATATGTGAAAAATTATTTCTACACAATTAAATAATGAAGTAATGGTTTTATAAATTATTCTTTAAACATTCTCAAGAGAGTCAACGGTGAAAGGCATTCTCCTCATCCTCCTTATTCTTTGGTTCTTAGCAGTAGTCTCCTAATTAACAGTCTGATCATTCACTTCCAGTTCAGAGCCTGACTAGTATAGAAACTGAAAAAAATAATTGTAGAATTGCATAATTGCATTTATAAGTACTACTGAGCTCTGCTCCTGCATCTTTTTCTAATATCTCAGTTTTCTCCTTTTTTTTTTTTTTAATTTTTATTTTTTTGAGACTAGGTCTCGCTATTTTTGCCTGTGGAACCACAGACTCTCGTTGCCCGGGGTATCACAGACTCAAGCTATCTACAGCCTCAGCTTCCCTCAGCTTGGGATTACAGGTGCGCGCCACCACGCCCAGCTATTTTTTTTGGAACTAGGTTTCGCTACATGCCCCAGGCGGGACTCAAACCACGATCCCTAGCCCCGGCCGCTTCATAGGCTGAAGCTTACAGGCACGAGCCACCGTGCTCAGCTTCAGTTTTCTCTTTTAAGGTAGAAATTTAGCTTTGAAATGTAAGTTATAACAGGTTACTTTCCTTTCAATGTCTACATAGCAGAGAAAAACTCAGCCTTTGAGGTGATCCTCCATGGGCCACTTCTTTGGGAATTTCCATGTTTGTGATTTCTTACATGAGAAAGTGATCCAAATAACAAAATAACAGAAAAGGAGAATAGTAATCTAACAGCCTAAGATTTAAAATCCAGCCCTTCCTCTTAGGCTGGTTACTAGTCTTTGGTTCCTTTTTTTTTTTTTTTTTTTTGGTAAAATAGGATAATAAGCACTGCTACCACATAAAATGGTGATAAAGATTAAATAAGGCAGTATATTTAAAGCTTTGAGCATGTTGCTAAGCACCCACTAACTTATATTCAATAGATGAATAGTAGCTCTTTATTTTTGCTATTAGTGTAAACAATATAGATATCTTCTGCTCTTTGAAAGTTTGTTGCTCCTCTCTGTGTGAAAGACCTACCTTACTACCTGTTTCACTAACTGTAAGAAATATGAAGAGGCTTTTTGCTTCTATCTAGGGGACTAAAAGCAAAAATAACATTCAGCATTTATTTTGTAGCAGCTGCTGTAGAGGCAGCTCACACCCTGAGCAGTGAGAGTGGCCTTGGCAGCTCCTTCCCTGGGAGCTACTTGGTATAGATCATTCCTGCTTTTAATACTTATTAGTGTTATTTTAGGTTTTGTGTGTTATTTGGTATGATATAATAGGTTTGGGGTGGGGTATCTGGGAATACAAAAAAAAATAATAAGTGAAGGGTGATTCCTTTTTCTCTTTAGGCCACTTGGTTTACTGAATGTTTCATAGGAATGCTCTACTTTTGCATTGCAGTGGAAACCTTATATGAAAATATACTGGATTTACTCAACATTTGAACTTGACACTGATTCTTGTTTTGTAAAAGGACTTGCCATTTGCTTTCTTCAAGCATCAAGCTTTAAATTCACATTTTAAATATGAAGTTGCCACAACTTGTGATAACCCATCTTGTCAGTACAGTGACATTCTCTTTCGTGTGTGTGTGTGGGGAGAGAGAGATAGAGATAGAGAGAGAGAGACAGAGAGAGACAAGAGACAGAGATAGAGAGAGAGACAGAGAGAAACAGAGAGAGACAGACAGAGAGAGAGAAGCTGTGGCTCTGTACTCTCTGCTGAGAGGTCCTTGATCCATTATTCTCTTGATAAAGTAATTCTTGGACTGAAAAGTAGCCTGTTTCGGTCAGTGGTATCTACTGTCCATTTCTAGAAAGGATGGGGTCTATCCCAGGAACCTGAGGATTAAAGTGAAACCTTGACATCCAGCAATAATGGCCATATAGACCTGGAAGTGCTAGTTTCTAAGGCTGACTACTTCAGTGATCAAGAGATTACTGATAAGAAGGTGAGTTAAAGGATGATGCATAGAACAGGGAAGAAGGAAACAGGAAAGAGAATCAAAGAGCAAAGACCAATGGGTAAAGGGGACAGTTGATCTCACCGTCCCAAATGTCAGTACATTTATCCTTGTCTTAGACATGTGCCAGGTTCTTAATACTTTAGTATTCACTAGGAATACAGTTGTGAGTATGAATAATCCAGAGGTGATGTTGGTGTTGGGTTATGGTTTATTCTAGGTGGGGAAGAACTTAAAGAAAGAAAGGGAAAAAAGAGAAGGTAGAGGGTTTTAGGATTTGATGAACAGAAAGATCTTTGTGCCCAGTGTGTAAAATTTAATAGGGAAGTTGGGGAGAAGAGACATTAGAGGCAGACATCAGTGATATCATGAAGTCTAATTTTTTTATATTATAAAAGAAGTTTGAACTTTGTTTCAAAGATATTTGGGGAAAATGTTTGAGTTGTCAGTGGGGGGAAATGAAATTATTGGATTTACTTTATAAAAAGTGTGGATGGAGCATGAATGATGAAATTGGGAGAGACAATAGTTGATGTGGGAAAATGAGGTAGCCTTGTATTTCTTTAACTTAGTGTGCTTATGATTCTCATGCTGACTTTAAAATGTGAAAATTGATTCAGTAGACCTACAGATTTAGTTCTAGCTGTTCGATGTTGCTAGACTATCCTTTCAGTAGCAAGTACTTAGGAGACTCTTGAGTGCTGTAGTGGAGAGTTGTGGTTAAGAGTGTACTCTAGAAAGCTAATGACCTGGATTCTAGTCTTGATTCTATTACTTACTTGCTGTGTGATTTTGGAGAAAGTTTCCCAATATCTCTGGGCCACCATTTCTTTATTATCTGTGAAGTAGTCGATAATTTCTATTATGTTTTAAGTTTTTTTGTGATATAACCCTTGGAAAGTGCTTAACATATTAATTGGCACTTAATAAATGGTAGTTTTTGTTTTACTTATTGTTATCAATGAAAACCACAACTTTAGCTTCATGTTTCCTTGTTTATCATATTTTGAACGTTAGTGAGAATAGTTTGCTTACCTTTAGCTCTGAAATTTCATCAATCCTTTTTAAAAATGTAAGTACTTTGGGCAAGTAGATATATTTCTCCCATGCAAATAAGTATCTCTAAATGTAATGAGAAAATAATCTGGACTCCTTATACCATTTTATATCTGATTAAACTGGTAATTTGAGGCACTTGCTTTCTGGTATAAATTTATTTAGCCCAATTATTTTGCTTTCTTTACATAATTTTAACATGTTTGGATTGCCTTCCAAATGGTGGTTCTCAACCCTCACCGCAAGTTAGGGTACCATTCAGATAAACCAAGCAGGGAGGCAGGCGTTGTTACTTTTGTTTTTATGTTTCCCAGATGATTCTGAATTGAATTTAGGATTGAGAACCACTGATTCTAACATCATGAAATGAATTAGATGCAATCTAACAGGTAAAAGGTCTGGATGACATCTTCTAGAAATTCTAGAAAGTAGCATTTTGAAGGCTTTTGAAGTAAAAAGATGATAAGCCTTATCACAAAGCACTCCTGAAATTTGATGAACTGTAGATAGTGCCCTTTCTGTCTCTGAGGTTAAGTATCAGGGAATACCCTTGTCTTTCTACCTATGCTCATTTGATTCAGCATTGTCCTTAATGTTGAGTCTTAGACTATGTTGTTCTTGATATTTAGTTTGTTCAGTTCCTCATAGCTCAAAAACAAGGCAAAAGAGATTATTAAGCCATTAAAACTCTGTTCAAAAGAAAGTATGTTACATTGCTTGTGTTGGTGACAGGGTTATTGAAAATGAAACTGTGGTGGTCTATCATCCTTCCATTTTTCTACTGCAACTTTCCCCCCATTTTCACTTATCTTGCAAGAATAGCAGGTCTTGACCATAACATTTGGGAACTAAAATGAAGCAATGGAACAGAAAATAATCAAATCCATGTTAAAGTAGGAAAAAAAAAACCCCAAGATTTTTCAGAGACTGTGTTTCAGAGCACAGGTCCACCGTACTTAACAAGTTGAAAGGAAAATTGCCATAGAAAAGGAACCAAGATGTCTGACTCATGGTTAAATGAACAACATTTAGAAGTGAGGGGTGGTCAATTTTGTGGCAGGTCTGGACCCAAATTTTAATTAATGCCATGAGTGAGTAGAAAGCACATAGACTCTGTCAATTTGCATTTTTCTAAACTTTCTCTGTCCCCCAGCCCTGTATATAGTGCCTAGATCCCCATCGTTGGAGATTTGAGCCTTGTCTCCATTTTCCTTGCTATGACTTTGTAATAAGTTATTTCTTTTTCTCAAAAGCTGGTGTCATGGTTATTGACTTCCTGTGTCATTGGGGCTCACATGAGGCAACACAAAGTGTTAAACTATAGTTCAGGGGGAAAGAGATTTTTTTACTAGTAATGTTCTTACATACTAATTCAATAGCTTGAAAGAAACCACTGCCAGAGAGGCTGTCAATGGTAAAGTATTGTTTCTTTTTTAATGAAAAATAATAATTATACCTACCCTCCATTTTAAGGGAAGAATAATTCAATAAAAAACCTTTATTTGTTGGATTATACAAAACATATGGGACCCTATGTGTGTCTCAAAATTTGTATCTAAAAATGTGTGTCCAGTGTCTCTGAGCACTCTTGGTCTGAATTTACATTATCTTATGCCGTGACTTTATGTTTCAGCATTTCCTGAATTCCTTTACTCACAGGAGGTCATTTTATATATAGCAGCTTTATTTTTCTACTGTGTTGATCGCTAGAGAGAAAATGATAAAACATTGAAAAAATGTTTGCTGGAAGTTTAATAGAGTTAAAATGACATAATTTAGGGATACTTTGTACATATGCCAAGGTTTTCTTTTAATGATAAATAAAGAGGAATAAAAGAGAAAATTGAGAACCTGGGTAAGAGATTTGCAAAAGGCATATATTGATGATACTCTGAAATTTAAAGACTCACGAGCCTTTTTATGTATTTATTAGTATTCCTTATTATGGATTTACCTCTTTTTCATTAGCAATCAGCTTTCCATTAAAAGTCAGTGTATTTTGCAGACTTTTGTTTTTTCAGACTCACAGCAATTGGAATGAAAAACCCTCATAGATAATGTGGAAGTACCAGTGCCTGGCAAGATTTAATGCATGTATATTTTAGTAGGGCATAGGCTGGAGGGCAAGATGATTTGCAGTCCTCTAATTACTGAAGTTTGTGGTATGTGATAAAAACAAAATTTTAATTTTTGTGTAAGATAAAGTCTGCTCATATTTTGTTTTGAAAAAGAAATGCTGCCATATTAAGATTTCATATCAACTGCAAGTATAATACCTATTTGGAGGTAGCAAGAGGTATGTAAGTGATGCCCAGAAGCAAGAGTTGATGTATATGTTTGGAGGTCTAAGGCAGGGGAGGGACTGTAACCTGTCATTACAACCCTGGTGCATTGGCGATTCTGCTCAACTTCTCCTAGGAGGTTGATTTGTTACGGAACAGGTTGTGATCTGAAGGACAGCAGGAAAACAAAAAAAGAGGAGAAGACGCAGAGAGTATGAACTAAGTAGAACATCAAAATGATGGTTAGGTGAGGTGGGAGGAAAGGTTTTTTGTTTTTACAAGTATGTATGTGAATGGTACCCTCCAGGGTCCAGCTGTGCACAGCTTGCATGGCATGACTGTACACACAGAGAGCCCTGATTAATGGGAGATGCTGTTAGATTTCTGGAGAGGGAGGTGATACTGGGATATAAAACTACTAGTGACCACTGCACTTTGAAATCCCATTTGTTGAGCTGCCATATGAGGGGGTGAAAGCAATACCCCCAGAAGCTTAAGCAGTCAGTGGCCATAGATAAATCTGCAGCTTAGACCCTCTTTTGACCCCTCTGAGCAAGACAGAAAACTTCCCGTAAGCTTAGGCTTCCTCTTGCCTCTTGAGCTTCTAAGAGGCAATAGGCCAAGAAGAATTAACTGTGTTTGACTTCCTAGTGTAGATGGAACTATAAACCAGGCTGGAACTATAAACTAAGAATACTGGTGAAGCCAGAAGCATCTGCCTTTCTAATAAGCTCCTAGATGCTACTGGTCCTTGAGGCCAGGATTCAAGATCTTAAAAGCTTCTACTATGTTGTCATTTTTTTTAATGTAGTGATGAATGATTAGTACTGTTTTTGTTTTTGGAGATCTCGCTATTTTTGATGGTGGAACCGCAGGCTCGTGTTGCCCGGGGTACCACCAACTCAAGCAATCCCTAGCCTCAGCTTCCCAGGTAGCTGGGATTACAGGCATGTGCCAGTTATTTTTTTGGGACTAGGTTTCGCTACCAGCCCCCGATGGGACTCAAACCGCAATCCCTAGCCCCTGCCATTGCTTCCTAGGCTGCCACCTACAAGCATGCGCCACCATGCCTGGCCCTGATAAGTACTGTTTAGAATTCATAAATATATTGCTGTATTATAGACTTGGGCTAGTTGTTTAACTTAGTACTGTTTTATTTTCCTCTATAAGATGTATACAATAGTACCTACCTTACAGGGAGCTATGAATTAAAAGGGAAATATAAATATTATTATTAAAAATAATAAATATTAAATATAAACCACTCATAATTTCTCAGTGTTTATTGTTATTATTGTATTTTTCATTTTTATTATGTTTGAGATTGGAGATCTAGATCCATATGCCTAAAGCATGTGACTTTACTAATTATTGTGTATATGAGCATGGACAAGTTTCTTAGTTTCATCATCTTTGAAATTATAACTACCTGTGGATATTATGAGGGATGGATAAGATTGTATGTGTAAAGCCTATGGCATACTTTGCTAATCTCCTGATTATGAATACTAATCACTGCATTTGAGAAGTCTGTGTATACATCTTTTGTTACCTGTCTGTAGTCTTGTTTGTGAGCATGACAGTAGATTCTACTGGTGTGGCAGGAGTAGCCCATAAACTCACTAGGTCTATGGGCAGGTAAGCAGAGAGTTGACGGGGGATCTGAACAGGTAATATCTTGCAGTTAAGGCAAATAGCTCAATGGAGTGTGGAATGACAGACAACCTGGCAAAAGGTTCAGTAGCAAATCTGACTCAATGCTGAAATTTGTTTTGCCCTTTTACCTCTTGGGTCCAACTGGGCTGCTGCCTTGACAGCCTCTGACCTACCTTGTACCCTTTCCCAAACTTCTTGCCAGTTATTTTGTGGTATGAGTCATTCCCTTGTTCACTATTTGTTTATTCAATCTGCATTTACTGAAACTTACTATAAGTCAGGTAGTGTGCTAAGTATGAGTATGTATTAGTGAACAAGGCAGGCATATTCCCTTGGAAGAGATGGACATTACATATAGACAAACAAGTATAATTATAACATTTTAATTACTGGGAAGAGTATAAAGTACTATGACAATAAAAGGGGTTGGGCAACCTATTTTGATAGGATAACTAGAGAGGAGGAACTGAAATCTGAATTGAGTTTCAAGTAAAAAATGAGAGGGAGGCAACCAGATGCAGAGATGGTAGAATGGGATTCCAGGCAGAAGGAAAAGGTTGTGCCAAGGCATTGGGGTGGGAAAGAGTTTGACACTTTTAACATGATAAAAGAAGATGCCTGTGGCTGAATCATAGAGATTGGGGTGGGGTAGGGGAACTGGAAGCTGATAACTTTGGCTTAATGGTAGACTGCATAGGATCTACAGGTCCAAATATGAAATTCGAGTTTTGACCCCTTGGTTCCTGAACATTTGTACTATGCTTAGAGTTTTGTTGCTTCTAAACTTCCCTTCTTTGCTCATCAGTTAAAAATGACAAATTTGATGATTTTATGATAACATGGATGTACTTAGAAGAAATCATATTAGCAGAAAAAGTCAAAAAGACAAAGACAGAAACCAAATGGTTTCACTAGTATATGGAATATAGGGGGAAAAAAAACCCAAAAAACAAAAGCATTGAGAAAAAGTCAATACAAACTAACAACCAAACTGAAGTGTACAATGGGGGGGGGGATTGGGAATGGTCATGGAGGGTGAACCCCTGGGATTACAAAGATGTGAAATTTATATATAAATAATTTAATTAAAAAAAAAAAACTTCCCTTCTGATGATCTGTTTCTCCACTGAGAGCCTGCTTCCAGACTTCTTTTCCCTTCTTTCTTGTACTATATCAGTTGTAGTATGGGCAGATGCCTACCACCTCCATGGGCTATAGTTACCTATTAGTGTGTGCTCTGGATACTAGGTTCTGTGGTATCAAAGGAAACAACTCTTTTCACTAGTTTCATCTGAGCTGTGTGCTCAACAGATTAACTATGCCCTAAGCCCCCTGGGCCATCAGGCCCACATCCCTCCTGATTTGAGTCCTGTGCCATGTGGCAGTAAATATCAAGAATAAAGCCCCTGCTGTAATGTGGAGGAATAAGAGGGATACAAGAAGGAAGAACAGTTTGGATCTATTGATTGGTAGAAGAAATAACATACAATTTTTATATGTTGGCATCATCCAGTGAAAGGTTTTTAAGAGCTCTAAGGAAGCTTGTTGAATCCATCTAGACCCCTGTGAGTTAGATGCTGTAGCTCTTGCTTCCTTGACTTCTCATACTTTTTAAAAGTAGTCAGACTGTTACTCTAAGCTCTTTGATGACAGGAGCAGTGGCTATTTTGCTTACTACTATATCCTTAGTACCACTTAGGGTAAGTGATCTATGTCATCCCTAAATAGAATTTGGAGTTGCGTTTTGCACTGAACCACACTGTTTTTTCATACTACTCCTTTCTTACTTATTAGCCCAGTCTTGGTTGTGCAGGGAGTGTAGATAAGTAAACTATGCAGAACTGAAATTTTAACCTCTCTTAACATTCTTCTGAACTTATACAGCCTCACATTTCCTCCCCTTATCAAAGAGAAAGCCTTGTTTATTGTATTAATGTAATATATTTTTCTTCTTTAGAAAATGTGCTCCCCAAGGTCCAAGATCTTACCGATTCTGTTTGCATGCATAAAACAATGGATAGACTATGTTAGACAGAATGAATTATGACTCATCATGGCTATCAGTATCTGAAAATCTGAGTTGCTCTGAAGACTGCTGCCCCCTACAGATGGGCCATTTATGCTGTGCAGAAGATAGGAATTTCCAAATGTTGTGTAACGTGGGTTAGTAAGCGAGGCTGTAGAGAAAAGAATTTGAATTTTGGCTCTGAATACTGACTTCTGGCTTTACTTCTCATTAGCTGTGGAATCTGAACTTCTCTATATTTCACTTTTGTTGTGAAATGAAGATGAAACCACTACTTAGCTGTTAGAGTTGTTGTGAGGACTAGGTGTGATTGCAGATGTAAAGCATGCCCAGTGCAGTACCTGATATGTAGTCAGCACTCAAATGTTACCTGTCATCAGTGTCATTAAACCTGGAATGTTTCAGTATCATTAAACCTGGAATTAAAGCTAGAATCCTCTGTGTACTATTTGGACCTACTAGCTAAACGTGTGCTAGTTTTTACTCTGAAGATCAGAATCAGAGCATTCTTACAGTATAATGGATTGGTGGGTTTTCATATTCCTTTTGGTCATAAAATAACTATTGAGATCATCCATTTTGGCCATACATATACATTTAACTGAAAATGTTAAAGAATAACAATTCAAAATTCAGCACAAAAAATAAATGCTGGTTTATGTTAAAGAGAGAGGAATATAAATCAGAAAATAAACACATCTACTGTACTGTAATATTTGAATGCTGTCTCATAAACACTTAAGATTCTCATTAGTACAACATCAGAAAAATGATAAATATTAATATTTGTCATCAAAGGAAAGCTTAGAAATCAAAGCAGAGTAAACAACTGCTGTATTTCAAGGATTACAAAATACTGAATGAATTTTAATTCAGTACCTCCAAAAATCTATTTTTATAAAATTTCTCTGAGACAAATTAATTATTTTTATTCTGTGCATAAACTAGGAATGATATACATTTAGTGAGAAAAGACTCAGGAATCTTTTTGACTTGGATCACTTTCTCAAAGACTCAAATAGTCTTGTATTTTATGTCTATAGAAGATATGTGCCTGAGCCAATCCTGTTTTTCCACTGATCTCTAATTCTATTTCAGTAAAGTCACTGGAATTGACCCTAAGTAGATCATGAAAGGGCATTGTGTACTTCCTGTTTATGCTGTGGGCTCTCCGCAAATTTTTGTGTCTTTCCCACTTTTCAGTATTATTTTGTGTAGCAGTCTCCAGGATCAGGAGGAACAGAAGGATAGACTATAGGCTGGCACCATCACTCTGCAACTGTCTGGCATTCCCTTCCTGCTTTTAAAGTGCCTGAGCTGGCTGTTTTACAATGAAAGGATCTCATCACGGAACTTAAAATCACAGTACTCATGGTTGGAAGACCTGGGTTTAGATCTGGCTCTCTCATTGCCTTAATGTAAGTTTTGTCCTCCTCTCTGGGCTTCTCTTTGCACATCTGTAAATTGAGGTACTTTGATCTGAAAATTCTGAAGTCCTCTGTCTCCAGCATCTTGTAACCTGAGCACAGAGCTCAGATTCCCAATGGGTCCTTCCCTCTACCCTGCTGTAAGAGGGTGATTGTTGGTGTGACTGGCTTTAGGGTCATATATTTCTTGTCTTGCCTTAAGTTCTCAGTTTTCTTATGCATTAAATGGATCACAAAGTTGTCATAAACCAGGAAAGATGATGTTGGGAAATGTGATGTGTCTGGCACATCACAGGGCTCTAATGATGTGATCTATTACTGTTATTGTTAAGTATTTGTCTTAACTCAGTACTTGTTTCTCCCTGTGCCTCTATTTTCTCTCCTAAAGAATGGAGAGAATAAGAATCTACCTCATCAGTTAATTGTAAGGAAGTTATTTTTTGTTACTGAAGAATGTTTCTATTAATCCTTCTAAGACGTATAGGTCTCAAAAATATTGTCAAAGAAGGAAGTAGATTAGCACAGAAGTCATATTAGAAATCCATTATGAGTCAATTCAGCACTTATAGATTAAATAGTCAATTGTGGTACACTTCATTATATAAAACCTAAGGAAATTTGAGGTATTATATTCTAATATTTTTTTACATTTACATTTCCCTGAAGTTCGATAGCTTCATTATTCACCATTTCTCTGACTTATTGTTGAGCATTTTTATTTTCCATTTTAGCTCCCTTTTTTAAAAAAATTGTTTTTATATGACATTGGCATATTTGTTCAGCTACTGATCTCCTTGGGGATGGTTATCTTCCCTTCCCTTTCCCACGTCCCCACCTCCAAGTGACTTCTCTCTTTCTCCACCAGTTGTTGATCAGTGTTTAACCCATTGGTCTCTTCTTTTGCGTTTCTGAAACAATGCCCTTTTCCTGGGTAAGGACCTGCATTCCTGGAAAGTGACAGACCAGGCTGCTTAGATTTCCAGGAATAACTTTGCTGCAGGCAGCCAGTCTGAGTACCTTTGGAACCTATCAATGCCTTCTCATTCTTGCTGGCTGTCTCTACCATTCTTGTTTCGGATCCATTTTGTTGCTTCTTCGCCCTATAGTTCTGGCCTCTGATATTGGGAACCTTTCTCCCAGTCATTGTTGGTAGAAAAGTTCCTCAGTTGGGACAGACTTCAGCAGATGTTTACTCCAGCTTGTCTGCTCTCTTGTGGTTTGCAGTTCTGCCGTGGGGCTACTGCCACATCTTTGTAGTCTTCCTCCCCTTGTAGAAATGAAGGGCACCTTGCTCATGCTGAAGGCATCTCTGAACTGGGAATTTGGCTCCCAGCCACCAGAGGCATTGTAGATGTAATTCTGTGACAAGTCATCACTATTGTTGGTGTCACAGTTCTGTATTCCATGGTTTCAATCATGCTCTTTCTGGGTCCTGCCCAGGAGATGAGTGTGTCCAAGGCCTTTATTCCTTCCCCTCACCTCCTGTGTATCTACAGCAGAATTAGTATTTTTCTCATTCCTGGTGAGGACTGACTGGAGTGGGAGTAAACCAGAGGGTATCATGTCTGTCCCCCCTCTCCCTGCCACCCCCTTTCCCCAGCAGAGGATTACCCCTTGTGCAGACCATTGGAAGGTGAAGGTCCCTCCACCTCTTCTACCCCTCTCCCCCATGCCAGCCACTGGGGCATATACAGAGATAGCTGGAGATTTCCTACTGGTTAAAGTCCCAACAGGGACTAATTATAAGGAAATTAAATGAGATAATTGTGAGGATTAAGTGAGATGAAATTTTAAGCAGCATAGCACCATATACATATTAGTTATTATTTTAGCTATTGCTTTTATTATTAGTCACAACATCTTGATTAAAGTGGCTTTTTCTTTTATTTATATATTTTTAAAGAACTAGATAGTACAAAGCTAACAAGGGTAGTTACTTGTGCTAAAACACATACTGAAGAACAACTTCTATGGTTAAAAGACCTACTATTTCTCTTGAGTGGTTCATTTACAGGTAATGTTAAGTAACTGGTAACAATCTATATTATTTACTTTTTTTGTTTTTTTTAAATTTTTTTACTGATTGCACATATATATCTGTCTATATATATACACACACAAAAGTTTATCTATCTATCTATCTATCTATCTATCTATCTATCTATCTATCTATCTATCTATCTATCTATCTATCTATCTATCTATCTATCTATCTATCTATCTATCTATCTATCTATCTATCTATCTAATCTATCTAATAGCATTGTCTGCCCAGAGATTCTCCCATCGCCTTATCACCTTATCACCCATGAACTATCTCAGTCCTTTGTGTCCTCCCCCTCCCCTGTTTTACCCCTCCTCCCCTCTCTCCCTCTATGTTTCAGTTCTTTATTTTTGGCAGTTTTATATTTTTCTTGTCCATTTGTTTGTTTTTCTTAACTCCCTCATATAAGTGAGACCATCCCATATTTCCCTTTTTCTTTATGGCTTATTTTAACTAAGACGATTCCTTCTAGCTCCATCCATGTTGCTGCAAATGACATAAGGTTGTCTTCTTTGATTGATGAATGATATTCCATGTGTAGTGTAAATATACCACATCTTTTGTACTTATTCATCAGTTTTGGACATTTGGGTTGTTTCCGTATATTGGCAATTGTAAATAGTGCTGCAATAAATATGTGCGTACAGGTGTCTTTATGGATTAATGCTTTTGTATCCTGTGGGTAGATTCTCAGTAGTAGGATTGCTGGTTCAAATGGTAGTTCTACTTTCATTTATTTGAGGGTCTTCCATACAGCCTTCCATAGTGGCTGGACCAGTTTGCATTCCCACCAGCAGTGTAAGAGTGTTCCTTTTTCTCCACATCTACACCAGCACTTGTTGTTGCCCATTTTTTTTTTTTTTTTTTTTTGGTATGGGCCATTCTTACTAGTATAAGATGGTATCTCAGTGTGGTTTTAATTCACATTTCCCAGATTATTAGTGATAATGGGGCATTTTTTCATATGCCTATTTGCCATCTGTATTTCCTCTTTGGAAAAGTACCTTTTTAGTTCTTCTCCTTATTTTTTAACTGGACTTTTTGTTTGTTTTTGTTAAATTGTGTGAGTTCTTTGTGGATATTTGTTATCAGACCCTTATCACTTGTATGGAGGGCAAAAATTTTCTCCTTGTCACTTGGGTTTCTTTTTGTTATTGCAAACAAATGAACAGGACAACTCACTTACACCTTGTACAAAAATCAACTGAAAATGGATAAAATACTTGGAAGTTAAACCTGAAGCCATAAAATACATAGAGGAAAACCTGGGCAAAACCTTCCATGAATTACACTTCAGAAATCCATTTCTGAACACATCTACAGCTTGCAAAAAAATGAAGGATAACACAAACAGATGGAACTATATCAAACTAAAAAGCTTCTGTACAGCGAAAGAGTCAATCTACATTTAAATGTTAAATATTTGTGCCCAACATGACTTTTTAAAATTGAGATATAATTAAAGTTTTTATTAGTTTTATTAGGTATATCACAGTGATTTTTTTATATGCTCATTTGTGACATGATTTCCATAATAAATCTGGTTAACATCCATCACCACACATAGTTTTATTTTCTTCTGATGAGAAGTTTTAAGATCTTTTATCAACTTTCAAATATATAATACTGTTCTATTAGCTATAGTCACCATACTGTACATTATGTTCTTTTAACTTGTTTATATTTCAACATGGGTTCTTAAACCAGGATGCTGGGACATTTTTAGAATCTGTTGTTCCAGAATCATGATTTATCTCCACATATGAGATGAAACCAAGCTAGACAAGATCTTACTTTTAGACTACTATGTGAATTCTCTCATTTAATTCTCACAGCAATTCTATGTGAAATAGGTACTCCTATTATTCCAGTTTATAGGTAAGAAAATAGAAACTCAGTGAGGTTAAGTAAGTGTTCAAGGGCACTCAGCTGGAAAATGGTGAAACTGGAGTATAAACCCTGATCATGAACTTGAGGGTTTGAGTTCAGTTGATGCCTTATATAACAAAAAGCCAAAACGTATTTGATAGCCACTCTTTCTGGATAAAAAAAATCTAGTGACCTAAGACAAGGGTATAAAGGAACTTGCTTTTTATCAGTGACATGGAAAATTAACCATCTTTTTAATTGTTGACAAGATTATGCCTCTTTGTGTAAGGGGGAGAAGTTTCAGTGTAAAATAGACTTTAAAGGACTTTAAAGACTTTAAAGGAAGACTTTAAAGGATGCTTCTTTTTAAAAAGGAAGCATCAATATTTTTCTGTAGTTAGTAGCATCAAAACTATTTGTGGAATTAAAGAAAATATACTGAATTTATAAAATGCAAATTTACTTGGAAACATAAAATTTCTTTATCTTTTTCTGTAGCATAGCACGCAGCTGTTGGCATCAGTCTATTTTTAAAACACAAAAATAAATTGTTTCTTGTTAACTCCATTGGAATGTAGGCAGATATTAGACAAAGTTAGTGGTTATGAGCCCAACATTTTGGTCTGAGATCCCGATTATTCTATAAAAATGTATGATTAAAAAAAACTCCACATTTTACTTACCATTTGCATAAGAAGACAAATTTGTTTAGAAGATTTAAAAAACTTGCAGAAATACTCAAAATTAAAATAGCATTGCCATTCCCTTCCCTCATGATAGCACTATTTTGGTGTATACCCTTTGTATCCATTTTATTGTTGTTTCTTCTGTAACTTTAGTAATTTAGGATCGTACTTTGCATATAGTTGTTACCATTTTTCACTTATCAGGGTATAATGTGTATCTTTCTAAGTTATTCATGACTACAAAGTTCTTTACTATTAGAACATGCAACTATTTTTAAAAAAACTATTCTAATTGTTTAGCATTCAGCTTCTCCCACTTCTTTTTGTGATATGTATTAATAAAGAGTATGCATATATGCATAATCCCATCCAGTATTCTTTTAAAATAATTTTCAAGATTTTTAGAAGTGAAAATGCTGAGTGAGCCACATGGTAGGTGTGAGAGTAGATACCTAACTTTTCTTTAGTAAGCCATGCTCCCTTGTGCATCTAACAGCAACTCCTTGGCTTTATGAAGAGACTATGGAATCAGAGATGGTAGGTGATTAACAAGTCTTCAGATTCTAATTGTTGATTAAAAATCTTTCATCAAGGAAATATGTTGGTTTGCCTGTACTAGCCTTAACATTTTTCAAAAAAACTAGAATCACAGTAGCTTTAAAAAATATCATTTTCCTTACATAATAAGAAATCTAGAAATGTGTGGGTGACAGTGGCTTTAGTTCAGCAGCTCAGAGATGTCATAGTGTGTCTGCAGTGTCCTTGGCCTTTCACTAATGGTCACAATGTGTCTGTGACTGAAGCATGAAGCTATTGTTCTGGGAGTTAAGGAAAGGTGAGAAAGCAGAAATGGATGAGATACAGTTTTGATTCTGGGAATTGTTAACCTGACTTTTTAAAGTAGTGCTTTTTTCTCTTACTGTAGAAGTAATATAAATTCATCACATATATGTTCCTTTGCAACTGTTCTCTTAAAGCATCATCCATTCAGTGCCCAGCACCTGGTTGATGCTTTAAAATTCTGCTGAAATCCTACTGAATGATTTAAAAAAATACACTGAATATTTTTGAACTTCTCTAAGTATTTTCTATAGTGTATATTTTATATATAATTTGAAATAACTGTCACTCAGCTTAATATTCCATACTCTTAATGATTCTTTACTATATTTCATGTAAATTTCTTCAAAATTTTAACTGTGACAATTAATTCTGCACTGAACAGCTATATACATGCTTTTTTTTTTGTTGTTGTTTCCTTAGATGAATTTCTTTCAGAAGTTGAATCAAAATTGATATGTATCACCAAATTGCCCTCTTCAAATGTATCATATACTAACACCAGACATGATACCATCATTCTTTCTCATTGACAGGATGGTAGATGGTATAATCTCACTTTAACATTTTCATAGACTTTTTTTTGAGTGAGTAATAAATTCATCTTGAAATCAGGTCCAAAAGCCTCCAACTAATAAGCCACAGGTCCGTATCACCCACACGTAGTAGTTGCCACTCAAAATGCAGTTTAACAACAGGATTTATTAACAAGGGAGTTCAACAGGCAAACAAAATGTTCTTAAAGTCACAAGTGGCAGTTTTCTTACCCCAGTCACCATTGTCAGTTCCAAAGGTCCCAAAGACACAGTCCAAGATGGTACTCCTTTGCCCCTCTAAACCTCAGAGGTAGGCACTTTGCAAATGTCTAGTCTTTCTCCTGTGTCTTCTCTTTTCTTCTTTTCTCGCGTGTTCCATGCTGCTCCACTTCTCCAAGGCTCTTCAAAGTTCTTCCACAATTGCTGATGCACAAATCAGCTTTCCAAATTGCTGACCATTTCTAGGTGCCAGCTTTCCATATCACCTTGCTGCAAAGCCATACTCTCCACACTGACCACTCTTCTGCCAGATACCATGGCTCCAGCTCACTCTTCCAGGGGGTTTTGCCCTGGTCACTCGGGCTACTCTTTACCAGTCTGCCATTCTCTTTTTTCCTCTCCCAAAAGTTTTCCCCACCCCCCCTCAAGAGTCTCTTCCCAAAAGTTTTCTCTCTCTCTCTCCCAAAAAGTTCTCTCTCTCTCCTCTCTGCTCCTTGCCTTTTTAAAAAATTTTTGCCCCCTGCTTCTGGTCCAACTTGCTATTCCAACTGCTTCCTCTGGCAGTTTAACTGCCACACCCATAAGGGGGAGGAGCAGGGGAGGGGCCAACTGCCACAACCCAAGGGTGGGGGAGGGGCACCCAGTTTCAATCAGGTTCAAAAATCAAAACAGTACAAAAAGATAGAAATTGGTTTATTTTATACCCCCATCCTGCTATCTCTACTCCTACTTTTCTCAGAGTAGTCTCTTTTGTTTGTTGCATATTTCAGCATTTTTAAGGAACACAGGTAAATACATGTAGAAATTATTTTCCTTTCTCTTTTTCACTGAAAGTAGCATGCAGTGTACCCTATTTTGTACTTTATTATATTTGATTTGACTACTACATAATGTTCTAATTATGAATTGTGACCATAATTTTACTTATCTCTGCTCCTGTCTATCCTTATTTGAAACCTTTGCCTTTTTTTTCAGCCTACTTGGCCTCAGTGAACCATGATATTCTGATACTGTGTTTATGCTACCAGTAGGGATACGCAATTGTATCTTAATTTCTTTGTCTACCATCTGGACTCCTACACGTTTTGACTTAGTGTCCTAGGCTTTAATTGGCATTGTCAGAAATATTTTGAATCCAAGAAGGGAGAAAAATGCAAAGGTAGATTTATCCTCTTAGAAGACATACTTGCATGTCCTCTCCTAACTCTGACTGTGAGATATTTTCATATTTTAGTTGGGGTGAAAAGTGACATTTTCCCACTTTTATCCAAAGAATGGTGACTCATATAAGAAATTATATCCTATGTACATTTAAGGAACAGAGAGAGTCAGAGAGTCAGAGAGTCCCCCCAAAAGACTCTAGGGAAGAGTCCTTGCTTGCCTTTTTTCAGCTTGTCCATATGTTCTTTGGCTTGTGACTGCATAACTATTTGCTTCACTTGGACGTTTCTGTGTCTATTCCTGTTGTATCTCAAATTCCTATCTGCCTTTCTCTTTTATTTAGGGCCCACTTAGGTAACCTAGGATTATCTGAAGATTCTTCATTCTATCTGCAAAGATTCTTTTCCAGAACAATGTCACATGTGCAGGCCCTTAGGATTTGGTGCAAACATATCTTTTGGGGGGGGACATCATTTAATTCGCAACTTTGACTCTTGTTCTAATGCTCGAATCTGTGGTCTGCATTGTTACATCATATCTTGTGAAGTGATAGAAAGATAATCCATTTTCTCTTCCACATGATTATAAAAGGCTGGGAATTATTATAAAAAACTATAAAAGACTTACTATTGTATCATCATTGCCTTGTACATTGCCTTACACATAGTAAATGTTCAGTAAACCAGAAAGACTTCATTGACTAATGATCCACTAACTATAAGAAGTCGGTTTTTAGATCTTGCATTCTTTTTCTCCAGGCCAAATATTCTCTACATGTTTCAGCTGTTCCTAATGTGAAGTTCAGAATTCCCCACCATCCTGGTTGCCCTCTGCTTGAACTATAGATAAAATTTAAGTAACAGGATAAAATGGGACTTATTTTTCAAGGTTTGTATGCTGTGTTTCTATGAAGTAACCTTAGGTGGTCATTTTAGAGCAGCTGCTGAAGTACTATTAGTAGCAAAAGGCAATAATAAATTACAAGAAACTCCCCATACTAGTAGTCCTATTCTGTTACTGAGATTTTAGGATCAAATTCAATTATGCTAATGAAATTTTACTGATTTTTGTATTCTGGGGATGGATTTTTGAGTTTGGAAAGAAAATGGGTCCAAACATAATACTTTGTATGGGGTTTAGTAGAACGGGCAAGCATGCTTATAAATAAATATAGTTTCTTCTTCCCTTTCCAGTTTGTTGAACCCATAGAAAAAGTTGTCTGTGAGAGCCAACCAATGGTCCAGAACAGTTTCCTTCAAGAATAAATCAGTATTTTCATGACCAAATGTTAGAGCTGAGAATCTTTTTTCTACCCATGGAGCATGTAGTTTGTAGTCTCTTTTTGTAAATCACCTTTACAAACTGCTTTTGTTAATTTTCATGTACATGTATCCTGAACAGATTTACGCTCTTGGTGTTGAATATGCTGTAAGTTTTACTGCTGTCAAAACATGTTTTTAAAAATAACTCAAGGATTTTTAACTAGTACATTTGTGATAAATTAGCTTTTTTAAAAAAAGTAAAATCTACCTTAATATTTAGATTAGCAAGAAGATGTGGGCATGATTAACTTTTGCCCTTATGTGGCAAGATAGAACTGAGACTAATCATTTTTAAAATGTTTCTTTAATTTTTAAACTAGGGGTTAAAATAAGGAAAAGATAATAATTCCTAGCAGTAGAATCATGGCTTCATTTTCTCTGCTATACATCCTATTGCATCCTGAGGCCTTGGGTTCTTCAAAAGGAAACAAAAGAAAGTCCTTTTGCTTGATACTCTTTACCTCTCACCTCTTACTTAGTTACTAATTCAGCTTGAAATCTAAACCTAAATGTCTTTTCCACAGGGAAACTTATTCTTACACATTAGATTTGATTAGTTCTGTTCTTATACCCCCCTTAGGACTTTAACTGCACTTACCGCCTTTATTACATTAATTTCAATTGCTTTGCTAATATTTATCCTTTATCCCATACTGTAAACTCTATGAGAGAGGAGCTCTGTTTTCAACAATCTACCTAGTTTAGTGTTTGGTTTATCTAGGTGTTTAATAAACTTTTGTTGACTGCTCAGGGACTGAAAGGCATGTGGAAAGGCATATGGAAATAATAATTTTCACAATATTTGCATTTGTATATATGTATTTTTGCTGATAGTAGTGATTGTGTCTTTCCCTCCCTCCCCCCCCGGGGGTGGGGGATGGGGTACAAGTACATCAAATTACTGAAGTAGAAAGAACAGTTGACATTGTTTTAAAGTGGCCATGTATTTGACCCACTTCTTCTCTAGTAATGTCATCACGATTCTATCTCATTGCTGTGGGTTCTTGGAAGCTGACAGGCGGAACAAGTTGCTTCAGCTCACAGTTCTCATCTGTCATACAGAACAGCTTGCAGATTCTTATTATGTGAATGAAATATGGAGAGAGGGATATTTTTCTTTCTGAGCTATCAGGGTAATTGAAAGTTGCCATATCAGGGCACAAGGGGAAAATGCAAGGAAAAAAAAGACTGCTTTTGTGAAGGACAACTCATAGGCTCTCAAAACTGCAGATGACAGAACCTCATCTCCAAGAGCAAAGGCTGGAGAACTGTTTCCAGTTATCAAAAAGCCTGAGCAAGATTCAAACACAGCATATTTTCAGTAAGGAAAATGCCTTGGTTCATGTTTCTGTCCTTCAACTGTCTGATGAGATACTACCACCGTTGTCTTCGGAGCTGTATCCCTGGGGACCTTGGGCAAAGGCTTTGTGTGCTTTTTAGCCAAAGAAGAAAAATTGCTTTAGTGTTCTAGATCAATAAACCATAGTAGAAAATTGGAAATGTAGTGTGGAAAATCATTAACCAGAGAAATTCTACTGTTCCTGAGTTTTGGATCTGAAGAAATGAGTAACACTTCATTGCTTTTATAATTAATATTTTACAAGCTTGACCTTGATGAAACAAAATATCAGATAATACTCTGTCAGTGACACTTTCCCTTCTAACTGATTGTACTGTAGAAATAAATTTAGCTTTATAAAGTAGTTTTAGTTTACAAGAAGCTTTTTACTTAATACTGGTCAAAAGTACTAATGCTACAGTGGAAAGTAAGGTACAGTTCAGCAGTCATTCAAGTCATGACTTTGTTATGTTTTGAGATAGCTTTAAAATCACTTAGTCAAATAGAACTCTAAAGTACTGTAACTGCCAGATTGCCTTATCTAATTTATGAAACAGAGGCAAAGGAATCAACAATAACCCTCAATTTGCCATTATTAGATTAGCTATTACTGAAACCACAGAAAGTATATAACCCTTTACTTTGTGTTCACTTGAATTTGGTTATTAAGCTTTGATGGACCTTTCATTTAACCAAATGCCTTTGTTTACAACAATAAGCATACTGAATCTTTTGAGGTCTGAATTTGATATGACCATTTTAGGACATGCTTCCTATAAAGGCATGTTAAAGTCACAAATTCTATTCATTTATGCTCTGTCAAAGATTTTGTTAGAGTCTTGTTTTAATTTCCGACTTTAGGAAAAGAGTCTTTTCTCTCTAAGACCTCTATCTTTTAGTGCTCACTTCAGTAGCACACATATATAAGACCTATGTTTTTCCAAGAAGGTACAAGCCATTAACAAACATGAAACTTCTTCTCATAGCTTTTTAGAAATTGATTTTTCAAAATTAAATAAGCATCTGGAGGGCTGAAAATGTTTTATATCTAATATTTAAAATATATTTTTACTATTGCCAAAAGGAATTGGTTCCTTCATGGTGCCTTCCTTGTGGATGGATGCTGTCATATGCCACTGTCATATGCCAAAACCCAGCCCCTGGAGGGAGACAGGCTTGAATTTGCACTGCAACTCTGCCACTTTTCTGCTTGTGACCTCTTAGGGTGAGCGGTTAGCTCTTTTATGTTCTTTCCTTGGTATGTAGTAGAGGTTGTAATAGTTCTCATCTCATATTATGAAGGAATTATGAAGGAATGTACAAAATCCTCAAACATGTGACTTTTAATTTTATGTTTTTATCTAACTGCCCACACTTTCTACATACATTTTGATTTGTGTGAGACTATATATATTCTAAATTAATTATACTAGTGAAGTGTTGTCATCCTTTCAGAACTTAGTGCTCTAGAATCATGATTGTATCTATAAGTAACATGGGCTGTTCAGACCCACAGTTTTAAGACAGATCACAACAAAGGTGGCTATTTCAATAACTGGTTTTGGAACTCAGGACCCAAAACCATATTCCAAAGAATCCTTAGGTTTAAAGTGGAACTTTCCTCTGGTTTTTAAAAATTGATGTCGAAGAGAGAATTCAGAGTAGTTTACACATACAAACTAGAATGTTATGGACTTTCCAATATGTGGTCTCCTACTATTAGTTTTTCATTGATATTTTTTGTTTCCCAGATTTATTAAGGTGCTTTGTATCTGCTTTACTCTATTTTATCTTCATCTCTCTCCTGTGTATCCATATTTTTGAGGTAGTGAAGATGGATTTGAATAGACCCACACTATCTCACCCAGTATCCTTTATATCATTATCCCACTGAGGAGTGACAGGAAGTCAGACTGGGAGAACTGGCCACTAAAAATGGTTCCAGCAAATTTATATGGTTTTTATGGATATGGAATTCTCTCTCTCCTTATATCTATCATCTTCTCTTGGCTCAAATGATGAAGCACAGAAAAGGAAAACTTAGCTGTGAAAGTTTCAGGAAGAAAAAATGTTAGGCCTTTAGTGTTAGTATAATGCAAAATAAGATAGCATTTAAAGACAGTCTGTTGTTCAGCATTATATTGACAATGCCCCTCACTTGAGTCAGGGATTGGGGATTTGCTGAAATATACCATCTGGCAAAAACACGTAAGGCCAGTCTTATGCCAACTGGAAAAGTTGCATCAGTTCCAACTCTTGTGTACTTTTCACATTATTGGATGCCTTGCAAAAACGTTTATCACTTTTTAATTAGGAAGGGCTAAGGGATTTTAGTACCCCAAGAAAATGTCAGCATCCCAAAGATAGAAACATTATCTAGTGGATCATAAAGGGGCAGTAGGAATTTATCTCTATGCTTACATAGAAAATGAGGACAGCTTCATACTAGGATCTTTGTTGGGGGACATGTGTCCTTGTTCTGTCGGTGGAACTGGGGATCTGGTCTTTTTGTTATTCTTACAGTTCCCCAACTTGTCTCTCCTGAAGCATGGCCAGGCCTTGAAAGTTTGTGCCAAGGAATCAACTCTGTTCTGCTTCTTGGTTTGTCATGTAAACTGTGGCCTGTCATGTTCTTTAAAATGAAAATTTGTTGAATGGAATTTACCCAACTGGCAGAATAGTTTAAATGTCAGATGTTGTTAGGCCTGGATATAAATATTATGTTTCTATTGTTAATTAATTGCAGCGCCTCAGTACCAGTGATCCAAAATCCAATTTTGTCTGCAATAGGTCTGTGGATAAGGGCCAGAGATAATGAATGCAGAGGGAAAATGTATTCAGAGTTTCCATTGTATCTATTAATGCCCTCTTAGAAAAATAACAAATTTCATGTATCACTGTAGTTCAAGAGGTACAGAACAGGATTGGTTTTTGTTTGTACCACACTGTCCTTTGAAACCTCTCAAATGTAACTTACTGTTGTATCTCTCCATTGTTAACTTTGAGTTAGCAGCTAGGATCAAAATTCCTAGAAGATACTGCTCTGTCCTCTTTCTGTGATCCCTCCCCCTATATCTCCCACCCTTAAGACTGTTATATTCATAGTTCCTTTGTTTCAGAGTTGTAGGACTGGAGTATCTAACCTGTAATCTTGCTTATTTATCTTTGCAGTGTTCATTTACTTTCCTTTGCTCTGAACCCTTTCTCTCTCTTTTTTCCTTTGTTTTGGTTCCCCTGCTCAACAGCCAGTCTGTCAAGTCTGCCAATGTTTGTTAAGATCATTTTGCTTCCAAATGGAGCTGGTGGCTGAATATCACTCTGAATAATGCTAGTAGAAATGTCTGCATTAAAAGGGGTACAGAAATCTTGCCCACTGGGCCAGACCTCAAAAATGCACTGTTGTTGCAAAGCCATGAGCCAGCAGGCATTTGTGACCACCATTCTCAAACAATATTTTGTTGAATACTTGCTGCGAGCATGGCATCTTACCCAGTCACCTTCCTGAGTTTCAAGGCAGTGAGAGTGCCAGGTAGAGGAGGCCTAATTAAGACTTTGGAAGGCAGGATTAATGTGGTCTGATGGTCAGGGACCTTCATTTAATTCCTGGCATCCTGGTATGTGCCAACCTTGCTCTGCCCCTGTGATTATGCCAGCTGAGAAGCGGGGAAGGGAAGATGAACTTTGGTCTGCTGTGAGTTTCCCTGTCCAGCAGTGTCTGTCAGATTGAAAATGAGAGGGAAGGAGGCCAGAGAATCTTCCAGATGGAGAGTTCAGAGGAGGGCAGAACCAGACTCCCTCTCTGCGGTGACGTTGTTGGGCCATCCAAGCTCTGGGCCAAAAGCCAGGAGGAGCACAGGCTGCTGCCTGATTCTGCAGTGAAGAGGGCCCTGGCAGAACAGTCCCCTTGAATTGGATGAGGAGCAGATTCAACCCACACAGAGGCAGAGCCTTTACTATTCTGACTGCTGAGGTGATGTGGTTGGAGGTTGAACCCTTCATCCTTATCTCTTCTTTGGGGTGTGTTTCATAGTCAACTCCAGGTGGGGAGTTGGTGTTCTCCAACCTCTCTGTTTCTTCCAGTAGAATGAATCAATCATATAAGAAAGGTGACCTTAGACAGGTTGGATATGACAGGAACAATGGTAGTCCGCTTCTTTGGATGGACTCATGTGTGAAGCAGTTCCAGGAAGCAAGGGTTTTAGTGAGGACACAGTGTGCTGACAACTACTCTCCACACTTCTTGGTAGAACAGCTTTATAACTGGTTTCAGCATTTATGGAAAGGTATCCAGTGTAGCTCCAGGAACAGGATTTTGCTCAAAGGAGAACTGATTTTTAGACCAAGACTGAGGTCTATGTGATGATGGAATAATAATGAATAAAATTAAATGCTGTAGTTTGAACTTCCACAACAATTGTGCTTTAATATTGCATCTACAGAATCTCAGTTTCTCTTTGAAAGGAACCTCTTCTCTCAGATTCAGGTTATTAGAGTTTGGGGAGGGTGTGTGCTGTTGGGAGCAGAACTGTTTGACTTGAAATGTCATCCCATTCTGAGAAAACATACTGGGGCCACATTAGGGCATTTCTGTGCAAATGTCACATTGTCAGTGTCTCTCATGGGATTAGACTGGCCATGGTACGTTTCACCCTGTCTAGGTGGTCAGACAAAGCCACCATCTCTCTGTTGCCAGAGCACCAACCTGGCTAGGGTCATGCTCCCTGAGATTTCATGGAATTTGGTTTGTCTCTAACTCTCTGAATTTTAAGATGCTAATTATTGGCTGACTGTATTCTGCTCCTCAGATGTCACCTAATGATTTTCCAGAGTGTATGCTTCTTGTTAAATTTACTTTCTAATGCCTGGCAAATATGACAGCATTGAACAGGTGTGGTGAGAATGTGTTGTGTTGTGGGGTGCGTGTGTGTGTGTGTATGTGATTCAAGTCACAGAAGTATGGACTTCTACAGAGAGAGATTTTCACTTTATGAAAATCTGGAGTATAGATTGAGAAAAGTATAAGAAAAATAACAAAAATAAAAAATAGCTTTAACTTAATAATTCTGAGTTTTCACTTTTAATAATAATGCAAACTAATAATATCCCCTTATTAAGCAAATCATGTTGCATGTATATTATATGCCAAACACTGTCCTAGAGAATATAGAGTCAGTAAGGAACAAAATGATTTGTCTTTGTCAAATTATGGTCTAATAGAATTTCACATACATTTTGAAAAATTGATCAGTTTCCAGGCACATAACAAAACTCAGACTTATTTTGACCATCCTTTTGTACACTAAATATATCAGGGTTTCACAAATTCTGAAAATACTTTGTAAGAAATACATACAGATTGAAACAGAACTTCGAGGAATATATCTGAGAAGTGTTAGGTTGTTGGAGGTCTGTGTTGCTGTTCTTGTGAGGCTTTAAATCAGTATGCAGATTCTCAAATAATGCTATGTTTAAAATATTCATTTAGCATCAAGTTATTTAACCAGGGTTCTGTTTCCCAACTGCCTGTGTTTCACTGATATATAGAAAAAGGCTTAAGAATCTTCTCTTAGTTGAAAATTGGCTATCATTTGAAAGGATGTTGCAATAATTTGTCTGCAGTAACAGCTCACTGAACATAGTGTAAAAATGAAAACTAGGTCTGAATTTATTGTCTTTATTCTTGAGTCTTGTTTTCATTCCTGAGTGAACAGACTTCTTTGCTAGGTATGTGGGTAATTGTTAAAGACTTAGAGGTCAATAACCAATCTCTTAATGTGGCAGTCAAGTCTGGTGAGGTCTGCAGAATTCAGCAGTGGAGGCAGATCCCTCGCTTTGGGCAGTGTTGTCTTTGAGAAGCAGTTGGGTGGTTCTCCCAGGTTTCAACTGGGAGAAAAGAAAACACAATCAAAGGGAATTTCTATGTTTTGAAAAAAAGATGTTTGTTTAAATTCAGACTGGTCTTTAAGGTTGCTGGGGAATAGATAATGGATTGAATGGCTTGGGGTTAGTATAGATTTCCTGGGATGCTATTCTCTGTGAGAACCACCAGGATGAATCAGTGTATTATTGGTCTGTACTGCTCTTCTTCGATGTTTATGCCTTTTAGGAGCAGCTGAAGCCCAAACCTATTTGGATTCATTTAAATCTAATTAATGTCTTGGAGGAGGTCATATGAAGGTTAGAGTCTCTCTGCTCCAGTGTAAAATGAAGATGAGTTAGGCATGAGTGGAGTGGAGTGGGAAGTGGTATGAGCCACTGCAGCTCCAAGTGAAAATGTTTTCATGGCTTGCAGATGTTTAAAACTTTGGATTTGGGGGCTAAGGCAAGCATGGAAAAGATAAGGTTAATTAGAGTGGCTATTCTCAAATTTTGTCCAGATGTGTATACTTTGAACACTGGCATAAAAGTTTCGGGTTCAGACCTGCTCCCACATTGGGTAACTAGCTCTCATACTCATATTCATGTTGTTTCTCATACACTTGATATGCACAAAGACTGTAGAATACACTTGTACTTGTTTATTCAGCAAGGTTTTAACTGTTGGGTCATAGTGTGGAATCTGGATCTACTTTGAACAAAGTCAGGTTTTAAAGAGTTTGTACACTGAATAAGATTTTAAAATGTAAACATAGGCAAAAGTAATAATTGAAGACAATAGGTTGAGTGGCTGTCACTCAGTCTATTAAATGATTAAAGTGGGTCCAAAGTGCCCACTGTCACCAGTGTCACCACTGTTCCTTTTCACCTTATTTGCAAACTCTTAATGATTACACAATATAGTTATCATTAGTTTTTGCAATCAGGTTTAGTGATTATTGTTCACTACCTGTTATTTCTTATTCAGGATGGTAGATTTACCATCATATGTGCTAATTAATTTCTTTGCTCATTACTGTTTTTTTGTTCCATCTTCCTTCTTTAGTGACTAATTCCTTCTTTTTTTTCAAGAAAATTTTTAAAGTATTTCTTTCAACAAAAGTAAAGTACTGTGAAAAGTAAATAATCTTTTTTTCCCCTGAAAAATGTTATTTTTCTCTTTTAAATGATTGATTTAGCATGGCTGTAGAATTTTCACTGTGCTTTTTGTCCCCCTTAGCACTTTGAACATGTTGTTCCTTTGCTGTCTTGCTTTTATTTTTGTTGGTGACAAGTTGCAGAATCTGTTTTTTTTTTTTTTTCTTTCTGATTGGCTTTCAGACTTTTTTTCTATCTTGGGTGTTTTGTGATTTCTTTCTGATATATCCATGTGTTTATTTGCTTTTATTTATGTTGTTGAGGTCTTGGGGTTTTTCCAGAAGGATTCATATCTTTCATACATGATCTTTCATTTTATATTGTGTTCCTTGGTTTCTTTTGAGTTTGCTACCCATACACAATTTTTAAAAATTCTGTTTATATTTAATGTTTTCATGTTAAGTGGTAGGAAGGGATGCAATCCAATATCTATGTTTCCACATCATAAATCTCTCATATTTTACAAAATGCAGTAGTATACTATTTTTATCTACTTTGAATTATCCTTCTTTCAACCTTATTATAATACACATTACCTGTGGAAAGAAGAAACTTCTGATGTATTCCAGGTGGGGTGGGCCTTATATCCTGCATTAACATTCCAAAATTTTCATCACAACCTGTAAGTATGGTTTTGTTCTTTGATGATCATGCATCAGTGGTAATGGGTTCATTGGTAGGAAAGAGGGATGTGGATGGAAATAGTCCAGTAGGACTAAAACAATTACTTAGGATATTAAAAGAATACAAGTACCTCTTGGAAATCGTAGAGTGGTCAGCCATTCCCAATACTGCACCATTAGGAGATGTTAGAGTCTAGCTAAATGTGATTGAAGGAGGTGTATTGCAATAATTTTTGATTATGGAATTACCATATGAGTAATGATGGGCCACTATAGAATTAGCTTCTTGTAGCCTTAAGTTACTGTTTTTACTTATCAGGTATGATTTCCCAGATCTCCTGTCTGTTGACTTGTGTGTGGCCAATGACCAGTATGTTTTGATAGCAGGGTACTTAATTTAACATGATGAGATTTGATTTGATAGGTGAAGAGTGACTTTGTGTTTTCTGGTTTTTTTTTTTTTTTTTTTTTTTTTTTTTTTTTTTTTTTTTTTTTTTTTTTTTTTTTTTTTTTTTTTTGTTTTTTTTTTTGAGACAATATTGCACTCTATTAGAGAAAGGGAGGCTGTGCTCCTAGAGGAAAGTTTGAGGTTTGACTGGAAGTATCTATACTCCATATAAATGGAGTAGGAGGCCGGGCATGGTGGCGTATGCCTGTAAGCAGCAGCCTAGGAAGCTGCAGCCGGGGTCATGGATCGCAGTTTGAGTCCTGCTGGATGCATGTAGTGAGACCTAGTCCCCAAAAAATAGCTGGGTGTGGTGGCCCCCTCCTGTAATCCCAGCTACCTGTGAAACTGAGGCTGGGAATTGCTTGAGTCTGTGGTACCCCGGGCAACGTGAGCCTACAGTTTCATAGGCAAAAACAGTGAGACCTAGTATCAAAAAAAAAAAAAATAGGGTAGGATCCCCTAAGTAAAACCTTTTTAGGGAATTGGAGCATGCAAGAAAGCTGTACACTAAATGGGAACCAGAAAGAGAAACCAGAAAATAAAATGGTTGATCGGATCAAATGTGCTGTATAGTATTTATTTTGATTTTCAGCTATTATATAAGCTGTTTGAATTCTATTGAGTTCATACCCCAAAATATTTGACTGTAGATCAGGCCAGATTTGAGTGTTTGAGTTCTGGGTAGGTGTGTATGGTGTTTTCAGTTAATGACTGTGTCTTTTATTGGTCTTTTGTGTGGGAGGTCTGAGCACTAGTTTTATCAATAGTTTGTTTGGCTAGCGCACATTGCATGTGGAAATTCTACTTAGAGACATGGAGAGAAATGGTTTGTGTTTTACTCTCAGATAACTCACTGCTTTCATTTTTATCCCTTTGTAGCTTTGAAGCTCAGCAAAGAAGGGAAATCCATTGAGAACAGTCTGTAAAGGTAAGTGTATTTATTACATGGCCTTGACAAACATTGCCTTTACAACATTGATTTTTCTTTTATTCAGAGATTTAAACACTGGGATTAAAGATATAGCTGACAGGACAACTTCCTTAACCACCTGCTTGTTCCCCCTCTTAGGCAAAAGTGCTGAGCAATAGTTAGCAGAGAGCAGGAGGAAATAAAATGATGTGCTGAGGGTAGCCAAAAGCAATTGTATGCTTGCTGACTTTTGCTTTCTTCTCAGCAGTTAAGACATTCCAATGGAGCTAAGTTTACTAAGATTAATACTGGATGGAAAAAGAATGCTCTCGTACCACTTCTGGTCAACAGTCAAATAAAACCAGCTGTTCACTTAAAACATTTACAATAAAATGCAGAATGGTGTTTCAATTGAATTGTGTGAAGTTTATCATAAAAGTCAGTTGTATAATTGCATGGAGGAGCTAGTTTTATACAAAGAAGAAAACCAGCTAGTTTGATTTAGCTAATTTCATTCTCCCTAGTTACTGTGAACCCTAAGTGAGTTTCAGGAAATTAACTTCCAAGTTTGAATCAGTGGGAAAGCTACCTACTCAGACTTCTATGAAACATTACAGTTGAGTTGGTTTTTACATGGAAAAATTTAATTGTTTCCTCTTTGCTAGGTATATTTATAAGCATACCCCTGTACAGTATTGTTCTTTGATTCATTGTTTAATTTCTGTTCTGCATGAAGTATTTTAATTTAAAGGACTCATTCTGGAGAATTATAGGGCTGCAGTTTCATCAAGAGTCTTTGGTGGCCAGGATGAAATATGCCATAATTTTACATTTGTTTTCATCAATTATGTTTTGACAAGTTTAGGCTTTTTGTTCTGTCACTTTTATTACAGCAATCATGGCCATGACCATTTTATTTAAAGTTCAAAAACCATTTTGGTTTGCTTTATTTTTTAAATTTATTCTTAACTTTAAGATAAATCTACTTCTGGGCTGAATTTTTAATGTTAATTTTGAGGATAAAATATAGTTTTATGGGGAAATTAGAAAAAAATCTATTTTGAACAATTAAAGCATGTGTTATAAAAGCACCATTTTAAGGATTTGCTTTTGGATGACTAAACTGGTCCGTGAAAGCTTGTTAGTTTTCTGAAACTAACAAGGCACTGTTGGAGAAAAATCTATCTCATAAAGTGAATTACTTTCAATCATATAACTTGCATTGAGCCACATCTGGATGGAATGGTACTTGATAGTAATTACATTTTTTAATGTTACCAGGGGCCCTACTCAGAGGCCTACAGCCAGTCTCAGGATAGGTGCAGGACCATGACTTTGTTGAGTAGGTGATCAGATCCTTTTTTGCAGTGGACATTCTGCTTTGATCTGTCTGCTATGAAACCACTGTAGCAGTTCCCATTTCCTAGATCTCATGTCTTTTCTGTCACTAGTGGTCTCCAAACCTTGTTTTTCAATTTGCCATGGATTTGGTGAACTTCCATTTTCCTTTCAGTAATCCTTCTTAACTAGTCAATTGGTTTATGTTGCTTTGAACCACAGAGTCCTAACTGATAGAGTGATTTACATATCTGGAAGCTAGACTCAGAATAAATGGGGAAGTTTGGAGAGGTTTATAATTAAAGTGCTAATTAATTATTAATTTTTCTATGATGTATTAGTAGCTGAATGTTTGGCTATAGATTACAAAAGATACAGATTTTTCAGTTTTCAAAAAATGGGTTATTTTTTTGGATCTCCCACCCTCTACTACACCTGTGTTTTGTAAAAACTATTGGTCCTTTCAGCTCTCAAAAGTTGTGCATGCAAGTGGGATTAGAAAAGAGAAGGGAAACAGAGAGGCCATATCTCCAGTTTTTTGGGTGTTGGACTCTTAGTGGCATGAGGGTTATGAAGCGAATCTAATTTCCTTTATTTACGCCAGCATTCCAAAACAAACTCTAAATATTTTTCTACTTTGCCTAAAATTTTATTTCTCTTTTGAACACTTCTTTTGCCCTGCTGATCAACTTCTTTTCAGCAATGTGTAAAAATGTGATTGAAAACTCAATTACTTTGGTCTCTGGCATTACTTGTGGTTTCTGAGAATGGAATGGGCAAGTTTGCTGTATTTCCCCTTGTGTCTTGTTTGTTGACTACTTCTGTGCTCTGTGTAGTGCCTAGAACAAAGGTGGTTAATGATTTTTTTCACAGGGACATCAATTTTGCATTTCTACTGTGAATAAACAGTACAACAGCATTATATGGTGGAAATATTCATTGCTGAAGTGTTAGGAATCACCCTGAATTTTAGCTTGGACTCTGATGCTTGCTAACTCTATGACGCTGAAGAAGACACCTAACTTTTCTTAAGGTCTCAGGTTGCTTACCTTTAAAATTAGGATAACCCTTTGCCCTATTTATCCTACAGGGCTATTTTGAGGATGGCATAAAGATAAGGTGTGGAAGGTCCTTAAATTTCAGAGCACTGCATGACTTCAACTCAATATTACTAGCAATTCTGTAAATATTTATTAAGCAGATTGAAGAATGGTGGGGGGGAGGGCTTGTTTTATGAAACTGACTAGGAAAAGAATTAAATTAAACCAAACATAATCCAGCCTAGTGCCTGTGCTGGGCATTCCTTATTTGTGCCTCAGTTCCTCCCTTTTCTGAAAGCGCCTGTGCCCAGGAGCCTAACCTCTATTGTCTACATTCCATGGACTTCCTACCTCTCTGACTTTCCATTGATAAGCTAATGGAGACATCTGAGAGTGAGAATCTGAGAATGAGGTTAGAATATTACTCCTGCCCTCATGCCAAATCACATGAGTGGTGATTCCGGTAATGACTTATTTGGTCATCTTTAAGTTTGTCAACTGCTTTGGGCGAAGCTGCCCCATGGAAGTGGACAGGATTATTTTTCTCAGTTCAACTGGTTGTTACTTTCTCCATTATAAAAACATTGTCTCTGACTTAATCCTGACCCTAAAGGGACAGGATTGTTCTCTGAGCGTCCTTTAAAATGACATCCAGAGAGCTATAAAACCCAAGTCAAAGAGAAGCTTTCATATCTTTGTTCTATCTGATTCTCATTCCCCTCCCCACCCTCCTGCTTGTGTCATTTCTTGTTTACCAGGCAAGGAGACAGCAGTAAAATGTGGCCTGGGGTTTCTCATCCCTAGGTGTGAAGTTATTTCAGAACTCTAATAATAATACTTTGCATTTCTATAGTCTTTTTATTTGAAGATCTAAACGTGTTCTGTTGGTGTTAATAGAGATTCCCAGCACCCTCTGAAGTAGGTAAGTATTATTAGAGCCGATTTCCTTCAGGAACATTTTCACTTCATATCCCATGTGTGACTTGAAAATGCTTTTGTACTATTTGGGAATATCAACTGTTTGAAGTGCCACACATATAGAACACATTTTCTCTTTCTATTCCATCTTCATTAATTCTCAGTACATTGAGAAAAGAGTTTCTCGTGAATGGGTGTGATATTATTTAGAGAGAATTAAAATAAAAACATTGTTACTGCTTTTCATTTGAATATTCTGAAATGTTCAGTAATGATTATCAGCAATTGAACGGGTGACTTTACAGTTAATTTTCTTTCCTTTTTTGAGGTAACAGATTTGTAGGAGCATTTTGAATAAGTAATGGGAACTTAACTTGGTAGTGTAATGTCCTTTGGGACTTGTGAGATGTCATGTTAGTTAAAAATAAGTAGGATAGAAAAAAAATGTACCTTGCATAAGATAATATGCAAATACTAATATCCCAAAAAGGAAAAATAAAACTAAACAAATTGAGTTTGCATTCTGATTTAAAGTATACATGCTTGGTTACATTTTCTTTCCTCTAATATTGGCAAGTTCTGTCTCAGTGGTGTTTGGGTTTCTGCTCCTAGGATCATTAATACAGAAGCGCTGCAGGTGTGCTATAGTACAGAACCTTCAGGAAAAGGCCCTTTGAAGCTCAGTCCATTCTGGTAACACTGGAAGGTTACTTGTCTGTGTAATGTTTTAGGTGATCCTGCTGTGTCTATGCAAAGGTGGTAGGAACTTTGCTGTGACTTCAAGGCCCCAATATTCCTCTTCCTAACATCCCCTCATCATCCCCATCAAGAGTCCTATCACCACTCTATAATTCTGCCAACCTCCACAATGGAAACCCTCCCAATTTAAAAAAAAACCAAGTTCCAAATAAATGAGAGCAAAGGAAACAAAAACAGTTTCAAACAAGACAGTCCAAATTTGTCTTTATTCTGTCCATTATGCTGGTGTCTAGCACATATCCTTCAATGATTGTAGGCTTTTGAAATAATTACTTATGAGGATCAGATTTGGGGAGATTAGGAATTGCCTTCTAGTACCTTCTGCTTCTAGACCTACCCTTGAGACAAAGGGTGTACAAAAATCTGTCCATGTCTTTGGATAAGGAAGGAAAAAAATGTATACAGGAAGGATAACAAAATATACACATTGATCTTTAGATTCTATGGTCCCAAATTCATCACTAAAAAAAGTGATGGATGGGTATCTAAGGAGGGCTTTAAGACTCTCAGGATGAAGCAAGTGTCAGATGATAATACAGTTGATTTTTTTTCCTGGCATTTCAGTTGTCTTCCTTTGGGGAAAAATTTGCATAAGACCCATCACGTAAAAGACTTGAAGGAATGTGAACCAAATTATGATTTTTCTACACCATTTTCTCTTGAGTATTTGATTGAAGGAGATCATATAAATTTACTACTAATTATAGGAAGATAGATTTATCAGTGAAGATGTGGCTGACTGCTAATAATAAAAAAGTCAAGTCAAAATAGCTTAAACAGTAAGGAAATTTAAGGATCGATGTTTCACTCCACCCTCATGTCTATTTGTTAAGCCCTGTGGATGTCATGATTGATGGGACAGTTCTGCAGAATTCTGGCTCAGAATGCCTGGAATCCAATCTCAATTCACTTTTCCTGGTGCCAAGCAACTGGGGGCCCACCAGGACTCCTTTGATGATTGTCATATGCAGCAGGGAAAGGATTTTGAGCACTAAGCTGTTGATAGATTGCTAAACGTTTTCAATTATTTTGTGAATTTTTCTACCAAGCTATATTTGAACACACACACACACACACACACACACACACACACACACACACACACACACACACACACACACCCATCAGAATAAGGAAAGTGAATTATCTCAAGGAACTAGACTGCTTGATAGGCATCAGCCCCAGATTTTGTTATTTGAGTGACTCAGCAATGTCATTAAAGTCTACATTACTCTGTTTCTTCCATCATCTTCATGTGTTGAGTTGGTCCTCCTTCAGATGACTGTTTTCATGGTTCTAAGCTGGCAGCACCGTTTTGGGAAAGCCACATGAGCACTAAGACAGCACCCTTGAGAAAAAGAGACAGTCTATTCATGTGTGTCCCTTTCAAAAGTAAGACACCATTCTCATACACCCTCCACCCCCATCCTGCACCTTCCTTCCTTCACTACTAGCAGACTGCCTTCAGCTTTCATTTTGCTGATTGTAGCCAAATACTCCTTCCTGAATCAGACACTGGCACACAGATTGCCTTTATGGACTTAGATTGTTTCTTGCTAACTTTGTTCTTGTCATGGTACACATCGACGATGATATTTAATCAGCACATTAAGTAAACAACAGAGGTTGCTCATAGTTGGAGGTGGGTGGTGTTCGTGCGTGTATGCGTGTGAGAGAGAGAGAGAGAGACAGAGACAGAAAGACAGAGAATATGATGTCTATATTGGGAGTAGAGGCTACTATGGTCTTGATCTTGTCTGACTGTCTTGGGGTTTAAGAGATAGATATTTGAATAACTGTAGCTCATTCTCATGGATTTAACTAATCATGGGATAATCATACTTGTGTTTTTTTTTTTTTTTTGGAGGGAGGACACCTCAATAAAATTGAGGTTCTACCTGTAAGGCAGAAGAGGGCATGGTTGTTGGATAGACCATGTATATGCTGTGTATACTGTGGGGATGCTTCTTTGTGGATATATCTAATATTCTTTTATGGAATATTATTTCCTTGTGGAGAAAATACCAAGTCTTGCAAATTTTAGGTGCTCAATAATGATTTGTACAACAGATGAATTAATACGGACTCATGTATTTGAGTAGTCCCTTAACACCACTGACCTCTTGTAATGTGCCAGGAATGTGCTGTATGAAGAGCAAGAAACATGGGCTCTGCTGATGACTTCATACTCTAGGGAGGGCAGCAGACCACTACTAGTAGACAAACCATGCATGTATAATTAAAACCTATCTTAAATCTTACTAAGAAACAACAGGAGGTGTAAAGAGCTAAGAAATTAGCCCCTATGACAAGGTCAGTCTGCTGCAAACCCATGAGGCTTTTGCATCAGCCAGGTATGCTGCAACCTGATAGGCTCTTGCATTAGCCAAGTATGGGCCCAGAACAGAGCAGGTAAGGGGCACTCAAAGAAGAGTAAGCCCCTGTCCATAGGAGACCATATATGGTTGCAAACTAGACCATTGGACAGTTAGTATTTGTGGCAAGCATTGATTGGAGATGACCATCCTGGAATGTTTGGAATGTCTATGTCGAATATATATGAACTCGAGACAAAGCAACAATAAATGAGACTTGATCAGAAACCTGTCTTGTCTCCATTTCTCATGTCTCCTTTCCCATCCCCATTCCCACTCCTTCCTCCAGGTCTCCGTTGATGATCCCGCGGGCTGGGACAAGGAGGTAAAACAGAGCAGATCTCCTTGTATGGGTTGGTCAGGGAAGGTTTTTCTGAGCTAATGGCATTTTAACTGAGATCTGAAGGAAGGACAAGAGGAGGTATCATCTATGCAGTGTGGGAAAAAAGGGTCATAGTTTTGATTATTGTAACAACATCTTAGTTGGAATAGGGCATGGAAAATTTTTCTCCTTCCCTTCTAGGTCCTTTGTTGACCTAATAAATGGAGGTAAGGCTGGTTAACAAAAGAAAAGAAAATTTAGTGATGTATCTAGGGAATCCCATGAAAATGATATTCAGGAGTTTTCAAAACAGGAGGTATTTATGTCTTTTAGGTAAAAAACCAATACATTTGTGAAGAATTGACAAGAAAAGGAGGGTTGGAGTCCCAATTAGCAAAGAAATAACCTGTTATATGCCTTCTAAGTCATTTTTTCTCATTCTTGCCTGATAGAGATGCCTTCTGCCTTCCTGGTACAGGGAAGGCACTTTTGACATCTTAGATTTAGTTCATGGTTTTCAGTTTCTCCAACTTTAATAAAATATGGTCCCAATGATGTAAATAACTTAGTTGCTATGCAAGTTGTCTAGTTGCCCTGATGCTTACAGCCATTGCATGTAGCAGTTACCTAAGAAGTAATTAGCAATTAGTAGTGGTAATAAAAATGGTGAATGTGAGATACACAATAGTTCCTTCCCAAGTCAATGATGTAGGTCAGTTATATTATTTTAATGGAAATGCTTCTTTGCATATAAGAAACCCTTTTGTAAATGCTAATCTGTATCTTTAAATCACTGTAATTACTTTATTCTTATTACAAAGTAGTTCATTTACTTTTAGAATTTTTTGGGAAATAGATCAGCACAGAGAAGTAAACAGAAGTGATCATAATCCTATAACTACCTATGGCATTTTGAGGTTATTTTTTCTGGTCCACTCTCTATATAATAGACATGTTTTGTAAAAAAAAAAAAATAGTTTTCCTCACATAACACTTTATTGTGAATTTTAAAAGGTCTTTGACCACATTGTCATTAAGGGCTGCAGAGTGATCTATCATGTGGATATAGCATGCAGAATTGGATGTACAGATTTGGAAAACACATTAGCTGATGAGTGTGGTCCTTAGACTGGGCTGAATTGGAATGCTGACCATGACATTGTGCAGCAGTACAGATACAGTAGGGTGCTTGCTGAAGTTGGCTGAAATTCAGTTTGTGTGACAATGATCACTCTTATGCCCTAGGCTACCACTTTTTGGGGATAATTTGAATGAAGCTCATTTACTCTTTTGCAAGGAGTATGGCTTAGCTTGAGCATCCCTTTAAGGAAAATAATCAAATTCCCCTCTGGGTTCCAGGAAACTTCTTTGTGGCTCAGGTCAGGGTAGACCCTGTAGACTGCACTTGCTTCTCCTGATAAAGCAAATGCGAGCATAACAAATTGCTTTGCTCTGGCTTAACCCTGCTCTAGAGTGAAACCGTAAATGCTACAAAAGAAAAGCTTATGAACATATGCTACACAGAACTCAGAAAATGTCCTGCCTATCTAATCCTTTCACTACTTCAGGGGGGAAAAGTCTGTTTATACTTGAACTGAGAATTGAGGGATTTCAAAAATAAAGATTGGATGCCATGCTAGAAATCACTAGTTGTGTTTTTTCATTTTCCTTGGAGCCAGGGGTTGATTTTTCAATACAGCTGTGTCAGTGGGGAAATGTGCTGTTCTTTTCTAAAGTTCTTAGATTCGCTGCGTGACTGTGTCTTTTGAGGAAATGCAAGTTCCCCTTGTTTAAACACAGTGTTTATTATAGTGAATTCTGATGACTGGAGGCCGTCCCTTCAGGTCATTATCACCCCCTCCCATGGTGACTCTTCATTTAGATGATGGCAGATGACAAAGGGTACCTCTCTATTTTGTGTTCCTGGAGATGCATAGAATCACAATAAAGGTGTACTAGTTCAGAAGTATAGGACTTTGCCCTAGCACATAGTATACACACTGGTTCTTCTGAGTCAAAGTGATTCCCTTGCAAAATATTTCATCTTTATCATGCTAACATGCTTGTGGACTCCCACAGAAGCAGTTCCTGCAAGTTTTCTGACCCTGAAGCACCTTTGAGTTTTGATCCTGCTCTGTTTGCTGTGGGCCTTCTACAGTGCAGCTCTAGATTGCTCTAGGAGATCTGCTTTTGTTGCTCCATCTCAAGGAAAGTGAATATGATTTTCTTGCTGGTGCCTTATTTAATGTGTGTTTGTTACTTTTGACTAACTTGGAGTAGAGGCCTCTGGGGCCAGTCAGATTGACAACAAAGTCACTGTCTACATATACTTAATGTATATGTCCTACATAGTACTACATAGTTAATACTACATAGTCATAATGAATAGTGTTAACATGGGTAGATGCTGGACAACTGGGTGTTTAGCCGAGAGGTGTGTGAATTTGCTCAGAGGGGCAATGACTGAGATGTCAAAGCAGTTTACCACCTCTTGGGTTAAAGGCATTGAGAGAGTGTTTTCTGTCTGAAAAATGTTACAAGTATCAGATCCTGAACTCCCTGTTATTTAGGTGCTTGTTTTTCTGATTTTGAAATTTGGTATTACAAGTATAGGAGTTTCAAAGTCAGAAAAAAGTGAGAATATATTTGTTAAGATGCCTTAAAAAAGAATTGTATATGATGTTGAGGCTGTTCATGTTACTGACACCTGCTTCATTCTATCTGTAAATAATGAAAAGTCCTTACCAGAAGATATCACATGGCAATAGAAAATGTGGGGATGCTACACTTTAACTGAAACTGAGTCAAAAGGGGTAAAAGCCTCCAACCAATAAACCACAGGTCCACATCACCTGTGCCTCGCAGTTGGCTCTCGGATGCAGTTCAACAACAGAGTATTATTACCAAGGAAAATTCACCAGGAAAACAAAAAGTCCACAACAGCCACAAGAGGCCAGTCATCTTACCTCAGTCACTATTCTCAATCCCAAAGGTCCCAAAGACACATGTCCATGATGGTGCCCTTTGCCCCTCCAAACCTGAGGCAGGCACTCTGCAAAGTTCCAGTTTTTTTTTCATTGTCTTCTTTTTGCTTCCTCTCTCTCCAGTGCTGTGCGCTGTTCTGCTTCTCCAAGGTGCTTCAAACTTTTTCCACTATTGCTGATGCACAAATCAGATTTCCAAAACCCTGGCTATCTCCAGGTACCAGTTTTCCAGGCTTCCTTGCTGCAGCACCACACTCTTCACACTGGCTACTTCTCCCCTGGTCACCATGGCTCCTTGCCACCTCCAGCTCACTCTTCAGGGGGTTTCCCTTGGCCAGGCCACGTGGACCTGTTCTCTCAGTCCGCCATTCTCAGTCACCTTTCTTTCTCCTCTCTTTTCCTTCCTTTTATCTACCTTTTGGCGCTTCTCGCTTCTTTTCTTGGGGTCTTTCTCTCAGACACTGCTTACTCGGGGCATTTTGGCACCCATTTAATTTTCATCTATGTCACTACCACATATCATAACAACATGGAACCATTAGACCATTGATAGTTATCATGATACTAGGGTCTAGTTCAAAAGTGTAGCCAACATCTTTAGTTTATGATAACTATGTGGCTATGTGGTAGTTAACTTTCTCAAATTTTTCATTTTCTCTTTATCATAATTTATATAGTAGATATTATTTTTCAGAATTTAGTAGCTAAGGTTACAAAATTCAGATAAATTAAACAATTTAACCATGACTGCACAGCTTATAAGGAGACACTTCAAAAGAGAGAGTGCAGCATATTTTTATTGGTAGGGCAAGGGAAGGAGAATTTGGCTTCCTTGAAAAGGTGGTGGTATGCTTCTGATGGTGTTTGTAACAAGTTCTTTGCTGACTTTGGATGTGGTTGGGATAGTGTGGGGGGAAGTCTGTGTTATGTAAATGATTCTGCAAAGTTGATCTTTTTTTCATACATACATTAATGATGGACTCATTCAGATTCATTTTTTTACTTTTTCTATAAATTGGGCACCTCTTTCACTGAGAAAGACTTAGGTTTAGGTGTTAAGATCAATGGAAAAATGATCAGAAAATTGGGAATCTGATCAGAGAGAAGACTTTCTAGGGAGAACTAGAACTTATGTCACTTTGTGGTGAATGTGGCAAACAAAAATAGAATCCAGAAGCTTGTGCTAGGAGTTATTGGGGTGACTTCTATTGTCTCCTTCCATTGGGAACACCTGTTAATATTCCAAAAATTTGGTTTCAGTGCAGGAACTGGCATTTGTTCTGCACCGCCAGCCACAATGAAGCGACCTATTAACAGCATGCTGTTTCATTGCGATGGGTAATTTGTGAGCTCAGATGTTTATGACTGAAAAATGGTATGTGGAATTAGAGGAAAGATCATCACATTAAATAGTACAGTGGACTTCTTCTATGAGACATATGCAGGGACAGCCCTAGAATAGAAATAATCAGTTTGCTCTTTTGTATGTTATTGTCATTTGTGACACCCTACCTCATCCTGAGCACCTAGCCTTTATGCAGGTCCTCAGTGCCCAATCTCTGTCTCTTTGATGGCTTTTCCTCCTTTAATCATAGGATGAGATGTGGAATATTCTGACATTGTTCATTTTCTCTTTAGTGTGAATTTAAACCAAAAATCAGTCATTATGTTTCATGTGGTACATCAGAAGATTTTACATAGTATGTGTGTGAACATTTTCTTGATTATTCAGATTAATTTTTTTAAAGTTTCTGTTTATGGAAAGATTAGCAATATACAATGCATATACAAGTGATATTGGAGATTTACAGTGCTGATATTCAATTATCTTTCAAAAGTTATTTTGGCAGGTAAAAGAGTTGATTAAAAAAAAGTATTGTATTAGGCCAGGCACGGTGCCTCGTGCTTGTAAACTTCAGCCTATGAAGCGGCCGGGGCTAGGGATCGCAGTTCGAGACTCTCCTGGGGCATGTAGCGAGCCCTAGTTCCAAAAATAATAGCTGGGCGTGGTGGTGCGTGCCTGTAATCCCAGCTACCTGGGAAGCTGAGGCTGGGAATTGCTTGAGTCTGTGGTACCCCGGGCAATGAGAGCCTGTGGTTCCACAAGCAAAAATAGCAAGACCTCGTCTCAAAAAAAAAGTATTGTATTAGCAGTAGAACATTGGTTCACAGATATGAGTCATGAGAAGGTACATTGCACATTAGACTTTTACTGTGTAATACTATGTTTTGTCTCACAGAAAGAGAATTTAATTTCTCAGTATTGGCAGAACATCCCTGAAATCTTACTACTCAGGTGGTTTCCTACCTCACTGTAAGAATGGTGATTCACCTTGTCACAGTTAACCCATATCACAAATGTCCTGTGATCACTCGTGTGACACTAGACTTTTCTCTTTCAGCTAATGGTTATACTTCAAGGAAAATAATTCCTTCTTCATAGTGTACGATTTGGTCGAACTATGAGGCATATTGTCAGAGGGTTTTTCTTTATTAAATCCTCTTATTAGCATGGATAATGCTGGTTAGAGTATGTAAAGTAGACATGGTATCTAAAACAGAACGAAAAGCAGTAACTATTTAACCATACAATTACAGAGCAGAAAAATAACAGCACAATACAATATTTATTACCTATACTAAAAATAACACCTGAATCTTCTCTGGAACCACTTCTCCAAGGTGCAGGAAGAATCATCAAAACCAAGAAATTTTCTCTAAGGATGATAATTAGTCTAAGAAAGAAAACAAGCTACTGCAAGTTTCAGTAGGGCTATTGTGGCAGGGTTCAGGGGTTTGCTTCTTGAGTGAGACTCCTTGGTCAAGTTTTTTAGCTTTGAGTATGTCTCACTTCAGGCAGACTAAGAAGCAAAGTCAAGGAAAGAAGAGCAGCTTGTGATGGAATTAAGTGAACTGTGTTTGTAATATGTACATAACAAGTCAGGTGACATCTTGGGCTCTGTCAAGGTCTCTGATTCTGGATGGCCTTTTCCCAGTGCCACAGTATACTTGCTTGGGTGCTTGCTGGAAATCCTATAAGAAATACTCATTCCTAATGGTGTGTTTTAACTTCTTTTCCTAAAAGTAGTGGAAAGGTTACTACTGCACAAAATAACTTCTTATCTTTTGGGGTAGAGACAAACATTGACATTTTCACAGTGTTGTTTATTTGTTATAAACAATTAAATAGTTGCAAACAGTCTTCTATCTGATGGTTGATGAGCAAGAGTCAGGAAAAAAAATGTTACTGTCATTCTTGATCATTACCTGATAGGGTTTTATTTATTTTGGAGGTCAGATTCTTTCTGATGATGAGGAACAATTTATTACTTTCAGTTAATTTAGGCTGCTGGATTGGTGAGGAGTGGTTAAATCTGAAATGACAGACAGACTGCTTCCAGTTCCTGAAGTAAAGGCATGCTCAACTCCATTGTGGTGGTGGATGAGTGGTTTCACAGAGAAGGTTTTCAGGAAGGCTACAAAGACAGGAGTTTGGGAGTAATTGAGGGGAGACAGTGTGGCATGTTATATGGTGCTGAGATCAGATAGGAGATTGGATGCTCTCAATGTTAACATTTGCATAGAGAGGCTTCCTGTCTGGCAGTGCCACTGAGAAGGACAGCAAAAAGTTGAAAGTCTTAGAATTGATTGGAATGATTCAGAAGTTCCCTTACCATGTTCCTATTTTTGAGAAACTTCATGAAGGCTTGGATGAAATTAGAGGGAAATTTAGCAGCTTTGTTCAATACTGAATGTTCAGCTGGACTTCAAAGTCAGCGTGGAGGTTCTGGATTTCATGAACAAAAAGAACACATTGAGGAACCCAGGTCAATATGTTGTGTTTCAAACTGTGATGAAAGGCAAGACAATGAGGAAAAAACTAATTGAGGCTCTTTTGTCACCCAATATGCAAACCTAGGAGTATTTCTTTAAGTTAAGAATGTTTACTTTTCTTGTATTTGTGTGTGTGTCAGCTCAGGAAAATAATTACAACACTTGATTTCCTCAGGTTATTATCTTAGTGGAAAATATGGGAATAACTAACTTAAAATGATATGCTTTGTGAAAATATTGCATTGATAATGTAAAGAAAACTCAAACCTAAAATGCTAATTATAAGACTACTTTCAGGGATCATTTTTATAGTTCATTACTAAAATGCTAGTTATCATGAACCTTCCTCCACTTAGCATCAAGTTCAGCTGGTGAAGTGAATCATTCAATGTAAGCAGTTTGCTGCTGCTCTTTTTGTAGCAGACTAGATGCTGGGCACACAGCTACTAACGTCATTGATAAGGTTCCTGCTCCATAATTCTTATGGTTTAGCTTTAAGTAAAAACAAGCAATCAAATCAATAATACATTATTACTGGGTACATTTTATGATGAAATAAACTGTTATTTCTTGAAACAGCATCAGTTTTGCCAGATAAACATATTTATAGAAACATAACCTTAGCATTTAGTCTTAGAAGACATATAAAACCCTGTTCAAAACTGTGTTCTCTATATTTTGGGAGCTGATTGGATAAGAAAAACTGAAGATGACCTCCCATTGTCTTTCACATTTCCTGTTTATTGAAACAGCAAAGAAAACTAGATAAATCAATTTAACCTACTCCCTAATGTGTTGACCATTGAAAGGGAAACAATGAAAAACCTACTTAAAATATTGTCTTCTTCTGGTAAAGTAAAATTCATCTAATCAGTAGTGTTGTTTCTAAAAATGTATCCAGTGTTTATATTTTAAACACAATTGTTAATGAGCTGTTACTGTAAAAGTTTTACTACATTGCTCTAAATCACTCACTAAGCCATCACATGCCTAAATCTCAGCAAACATTTTCTGGAATTTGTAGGACACAATTATGATTGACTGCAACTTCCTTCCATTTTCATTACAGAAATTAATCTAGTGAATTGCTATTTGAATTGTTTGACACCGTGAAAGGGAAGGAATGCTAGGAAGTTTTAATAAGACCCAAAGCTCAATATTTTTCAAAATCTTACCTTCAGATTATTCACCTTCTGACCTGGTATATATTTTCTTCTTGGTTTTGTTAGCAAACTGATAAAGGAAGAGAATGATTACTTTGTGCTATTTTTTTAAAGAAGTATGTCATACTTATAGGATTTGTCCACCTGTAAATCTAAAGCGTTCACATCAAATCTAAACTGTTCACATCCAAGCAGAGTATTCAGAATAAAAAATAGAACATGACCCTCTCTTATCATTTACCCTTTCCCAATTCTGCTACTTTTCTTGACTCTTGCATCACAAATTGGTTTAGTCATGTTTTTGAATTTGTTATAAATGCAATGATGCAGAATGAACTTTTTTGTGTGTGGTTTCTTTTGCTCAACATTTTTGTTTGTAAGTTTGAAATTATTTTTCAGTTTTTAAGAAACAGTGTAGGCTGATTTTACACATCTATAATGCTGGATTGTTTGGATATTTAAAATTGTCTGGAGTATTTTCATGTGTATTTTTAAAAATAATTGCATTTAATTATCATAGAATGCCAAACCAATATGGGGGCTAGGGATGCCAACCCACATTGAAAATTCTAGTGTAACTTTTGATTCCTTCAAAAGTTTATTAATAACATGCTGTTGACTGGAAGCTTTACAAATAACAGTCTATTAACTGTTTTGAAATTTATAGATCTTATATACTATATTCTTAAAGTAATCTGGAGAATAGATGTTATTAAGAAAAATCATAAGTGCATCATCATAAAGGTCTTTATCCTCATTGTCTACACTTTGATGAGGTTGAGGAATAGTAAGCGGAAATAGAGGAGTTGAAAAAAATCTAAGTGAGTATAAATACACTCTAACAGTTCAAACCACATTATTCAAGGGTCAACTGCCTGGTTAAACTACACAATTTGCATGTGCAAATTGTACAGTGATTTACATGGGATAACTCATTTATATCCAAATAGATAAGACTGTAAGATTTTTGGATATTAGGTTTTCAAAGGTCATCTTAGAGATGTATTCCCTGAGGTATAGTCTTATACAGGCTAGTGGATAACTTTTTTATAATTGACTAATTAAATGGAAGCAAAAATATTTTTAAACCTAGGGCTATCCCTTAATATTTCTACTTTTTATATTTAATTGCACATCTGTGTGAAGAATCTATATCATTTTTTCTTCCAGTGTAACAGTATGTGTAGGAATTGGCTTATAGATCAGACTGTACACTCGATTACCCTTTTTTGAGTGTTCAGACATGTAATGATTTTCTTGAAATGAACATCTCTTACCGCTGTCAGCTTCACCCTGCCACCATCAAAACCATATCAAACCCTTTCTTAGCAATAACACATTTTTAAGTGGCTAAGAATTTGAGCAAGTAAGTTATTCAGTCTTTATAAACCTTTCTTCCTCTGCAAATGGGATTAAAAATGGCAAACAAATAACAGTAGCAAAAATACTAACAAATGGGAATAACAATAACAAAAATAACTGATGATTCTTGGGAGGAGTCCAATAACAGAAGTGAGCACAGTGCCTGGCATAACTTAAATGCTCAATAAATCTCCATTAGTATTATTAGAAGTGTTCCTTTCTATACTTTTCCTTTCAACACATAGGATGTTAATGATTGATCTAGCAGGTGCTCCTTAGAACAATTCTTTCTTAAACTTTAAATAAAACAAAACTTTCTACCTCATTCCTCATATAGAACAGGCCCATTTAAACACTACCCAACAAATGGGATGAATCCCTGATAGATTCTCAAAAAAAAAAAAAATATATATATATATATATATATATATATATATATATATATATATATTTACAGAACAAAACCCCCAGGAAGCAGTGATATTTTAATACTGGAACAAATGCAATATCATTTTTCAATGTCTATCTGATGACAATTTTGTTATTAGGTTGTCAGAATTTTTTGACAAAATGTAGTGTTAGACTACCTAATTACATTGCTTCAGAGTCCAGTGGGGCTGAGAATCTGTTTCCTAATAGTTTTTGACCAGGGTTGTTTTGTTAAAGGCAAATGTATCAGTCATGTGAGGAATGTTTGTTTTTAATGTTCACTACCCTAAACATAGGAAAACCCACTTAGTCCTCATATTGTGGGAAACGTAATAATACATCGTTCTTTTTTCAGAACCCAGATGTCCCATCCATCTGAAAGTTTTAGGCTTTGGGGAGAAATGTCAGAGTCAAGAGTTCTATAGTTTTTCTTTAATCTTATACTGGAAAATACATAATTTTTGAAATCAACACTATTTAAGAATGCACTTCTAAAATCACTTTTTACTAACCACTTTACTTTCATTTTTTATTTTTAAAGACCAGAGTTTCCTTATAGATTGAAGCTAAAGCAACAGAGAATGTAAAATAAAAACTTTGGAAATTTTTTTTTTGAAGGGGGGAGTTCTCTTTGAAAAAAAAATTAAAAATGCAACCAAAATTAGATAAAAAGGCAAGTATTTACTTCAATAGTTCCATTAAATGATTTGCTTCCCTTCCCCCCCCTTAACCTCTTTGCCAGAAATGCTACATGATATTTACACCAATAATTCTCAGCCTTCCTGGGGCCTATGCTATAGAAGCTTCACCAGCATTTTGTCAGTCTCTTCTGCCTATTTGTGCATAATGCTGAGTCAGTAAGAATATAACTGTTTAGATGTTATCTGGGAAGCTGAAGAAGACATAGTTGGAATAAGCTGTGAAATCAAATTGCAGGTCATCTGTAAGGTAGATAATAGAGACTCTTAGTGAATTGGAACAAAAAAGTTTATATACTCTAAATGTACTTCTCAAAAACTAGAACAAATCAGGATATGTAGCCTCTAAGACTACATCATTGCAGTGAAAAACCCATTAGAAAGATATTAATAAAAAGAAGAGGTACTGATGTTTTTTCAGGAAGCTGTATCCCCCTGAGGTGTTCATTTCTTTGTATGACTCATAATATAAGTTCTCTGACAGCTTATACCCTTGATGTCTGTGTAAATCTTTATGTTACTTTTGGAATATGATTACTGCAGAATTGGATTACCATTAATGGGGCATGAGTTTCTGATCTGTTATTTGATGGGTCTAAGCACACCTCTTTTCTTTATTATCACAGGCCTTAATGACTCAAACTTGGAAGATAACTCTTTAGGTAGGAGTGTCTGTAGTTGGCCATAGATGCCCTAAGTCCTATAGAATCCTAAAACTCAAGTCAAACTTTCCATTCTGTACATTCGTTATTTATCTAAATATTAAACACTGCTTACTTTGTGAAGTACTCTGCGATAAGGATATTTATCCATTACATTTGATGTATACAAAGATGAAGAGAACATGGTTTCTAATATATCTTTTTTGCATATCCAAGGGATGTAAGAAACCCACTAGTCTGGGAATTTACATTAGTTTCAGGGTGCAAGAGAAAATTTCCATACTTCATCTGTGGTCTTCTGAGACTGGATAGGCAAGTTAACATTAGCTAGATTAGTAGGAGAAAAGACCAAAAATTAGTAACATAGGTAGGAGAGTTTACATGGTTGTAAATTCTGAAGAATAAAGGAGCAGATTATGAATATGGATCCTGTGTTTAGGGTCCTGCAGCATCAAGGAAAGGTGATATGTTAGATGACAGATAAAAAGGTGATATGTTAGATGACAGATGACAGATACCTTATCCTTATTCTGATAGTTCAATATGGGATTCTGAGAGAAAACTTGTTTACTGTTTAACCTTTATCTGAGTGAGACTCCCTCCACCCCCAACAATCTACATTCTTGTAGATCATAAAACTGGAAATAATGATTGCTTCTTCAATTAGAAGGGTAGAAGCTTGGTATATAATAATCTCTTCTTCAACTAGGGAAGGATGAAGAACTTAAGTAAGGGCAAAAGTGTCTCCTCAACCTCAGAATATTTCATTGCTTTTAACCCAAAATACTCTGCATGTCAGGGTGGGATGTTTTGAGGAGACCAGTTCTGGGGCGGTCTGATTTGGGCACCTTCATTAGTTACCTCTATTGTAACGTGAAGCTAAATCATTTGTACCTGTCCTGTGTTTATTATTTAGTGAATTTCCTAGAGCTCACTTTGGTGGCATTTGTATAGAGAGATGAAGCTGCCATCTGAGTTGAGGGTGATAAGAATGATAGAGATCAACAGAGAGAGGTTTTAGGAATTGATAGTGATGTAAGAGTTCATTTTACCCATCTGACATTTCTTCAAGAGAGAATGAAGGTTTAAATTACTTTAACTATTTTTTAAATATCTTTGTCTTTTAAAATATGTGTAGTGTTTGGTAGACTACAATTTTTTTTTTATGTGATTACGACTCCTTTTCTTGTTTTCCTTCCACAATAATAGTAGGTTACCTTAAATTTATCATGTCCTTTACTGTTTTCTCATTCTTTTTAGGAATTAATTTATTTTTTATCGATTGCATATATATGTGTATATATACATATATACATGTGTATATACATACACACATATATGTATATATATTACATCATTAGGTTCTCTCATCACCTGTGAATGATCTTATTGGTTTCATAGTGGCCAATGAGGATCCAAGTCTTTTCTTTATTTAATAGATGGATAAATGCAAATATAGGAAGAATGCCTTTATGGTTTCTGCAAAATCATATAGTGCTTTCCACCAGGACTGGAAAACAGATGCCTGACTCCTCTCTTGGATGCTCTGGAGAGACTAGAATAGTCCAGTTTTAGTAATGGTACTCTTATGCTCATCCCATTGCAAATAAATAGAGTTGCACAGTAATATATTAATTGCCCATTTAATTTATATAGTTGCATCATTTTAGGGGTGTTTAAAATAACAGAATGGCATGAAAAGTGTGTGTAAATAATCTGAAATTAATGAGTGGAAAAATTTAAAGACATACCAGTGTCTTAACAACTGAAAAAAAGGTTTGGCATGACAGTAGAATGTGAAAAGTTCACTTTCTATAGAAAATACCTGCCAAATCAAGTGTTTTCATTTGGAAACTAACCAAAATTTGAACTATAAAATGGAATGCTGAGTTTTTTTTTTTCTTTATAGTAAATTATCTGTATGGATCACACTTACCAATTGGATAGATCATACAGTTTTCAAAATATTTATATTTAATGATATGCCTATTTATTTAGAGATTTAAAATGATTATATTTATTCATATAAATTAGATCATAATTAAATGCTTGCTTCTTTAGCATTGCAGTGTAATTGCTATTTTTCATGGTAGTTCTTGGTTTTGAGACTGTAAGAACTGTATTTACTTTAGACTCTTGAGACTGTTAGTTTTTGTATTTACTTGAGAGTTAGATGATAATCATAAAGTTTGACCTAATATGTAACAGGATCTTGAGTTTTCTAATCTATTTTTTATGTACCTAAAGCAGAATCGGAAGCATAAGTAGATACAAAAACTTAAGTTCATGTGTCATAGGGGGAAGATGTGCATAGGCCCATTTTTCTAAAAACTGCAGTTTGCTATAGCCACTTTTCTATATCCAGCTTTTCATAGTGGGGGACCCTCTTGCCTCCATTGACCTTATTATTAGTATTGTGGGGCAATCATATAAATTCTCAGCTACTTCAGGTCATGATTCAACCAAAAGGGCTCTTTTTCCATTGCTGTTTATTTAAATAAAGCATTTTCACAGGTAGTATAGAGCAGTGAGAGGGCAGAAGGTGACAACAAATAGATGATGAATTAGAAGGGACATGCTGTGATGACTCAGTGAGTACAGGGCTCTAAGTGGGGAGCAGTGAAATTGGAAATTAGGTTGCTGTTAAGATGTGTATATAAAGCCACTTCTCTTTAGCCTGGCAAGGTGCCCAAACCTCCTGCTAAAAGAGTTGCTTTTAAGTGTTAAGTTTATCCATCAATTTCCTTTTTTTTATAGCCTAATAGTCTCTAGATTCTTAGAGGGTAGAATGGTAGAAAATTTGTATTTTTTTTCTGTGAAACTTTCTTCTACTGAAAGCTTGCTAGAAAATGAGAAACATGTTTTGCAAATAAAGCCAAGATATATATGGTGTATACACATGTATATTCAACTGTGAAATATGTTTATCAGACATATCTTGCAGTTCATGCCACTAAAAACATCCTATCAGTAAGAAATATCAGTGATCCTTAGAAGTAACAGACAGTATAGATAAATACATAGGTTCATGTATATATACATGCACAGAGAAACTGTGGTTGTCTTTAATCCTTAATCAAACACAATTATTGGCAAATAATTGCAAATAGTTCTTGTATCTTTTTTTGTTTTTGTTTTTTGAGATTAAGTCTCGCTATTTTTGCCCGTGGAACCATAGGCTCTCGTTGCCCGGGGTACCATAGGCTCAAGTAATCCCCAGACTCAGCTTCCCAGGTAGCTGGGATTACAGGCGCGTACCACCACGCCCAGCTATTTTTTTGAAACTAAGTCTCACTACGGGCCCCAGGCAGCACTCGAACCACGATCCCTAGCCCTGGCTGCTTCATAGGCTGAAGCTTACAAGCACAAGCCACCGTGTCCGGTAGTTCTTGTACCTTTTGGAGTGATAGATGGATTAGTAAATTATCAAACCAAATAAAAGAAATAATTTTTTTTCCAAAGGAGATGTTTTTGTTTATCTTTCTGGTAGGTTCATCTGAAGACAACCAGAAGGGAAATTCTCAGTGTATCTGGAAGGATATATAAACTGGTAGCCTGCAGGTCACATCCTGTAGCACCTGTATTGTTTGGTCTAGAAACAAATTGGTTTAGGTAAAAATAAATTTAGTTGCCAAAATTTTATTATTTTTATTTTTTTATGTTTTTAGATAAAGGAGAAAGAAAGGGAGGCATCTAAATAGTCACAGATGGACAGGAGAGATGACAGTTGTCAACCTTTTAAAATGGAAACATTCAAAATTAATTGATCAACTTCTAATATCCCTATAATGACATAACATCTCACCTGCTTTTTTCCCATGGTAGGATTTTCTTGGAGAATAGTTGCAGTTGTTCTCATTCTCCTGAACATAGTGTTCACCACTCTCATTATGTCTCCAGAGGGAGGGTGCATGGCTGGTTTTGTTTCAATGGGCCTGATTTACTCCTTTACATATACTCCTTTAGTAGTTTTTGTACCAACTTTTGTTTGTCACCTGGAACTAAGAAAACCACTGTGCCTTCTGCATGTGTTTTAAGGACTGCCAGAAGAAGGAGTTTTCTTTATATAACAGAGAAAGAATTATTATAAGGCGTGCAGAGGCCTTATAATAATTGGGGTAGTGGAGGTGGTGGGGTAATCTGGAAACCTGGGCATAAATTTTAGACACTTGACTTTTCAACCCTGAAACTGTCACAGAAAGTGTTTGGACACTGAGAGGTCATCATCCATTAAGAAAAAATGAAGAAAGGATTTTTTCACTATTTTAGGAACTAGATTTTATTCCCTCTAAGAAATTCTTCAGCGTTCATCTTAAAATTTCTTTTCAATGATTTGCTTATTTTCTTACATCTTTGTTAATTTTTGGAAAATATTTGATTTCTCTCCTCTGTTTTGTCTTTGTAGTACTCCTACCACCATGGCACCTGTGATTAGTTTTTTAAACTGGATAATATGGTCACATAAACCACAAGATGATAACAAGGTGCATAGTTGAAGATCCTTTTCCTTTCATTTCTGTCTCTCATGCCTCAGTTTTTCTCCACGAGGCAACATTGAGATTTTCTTATGTACCTTCCCACAGATATGATATGCATTTGTGCAATTAAATATTTTTTATTACATGAGTGATTATATGCTGTGTGGCCCTGGTATTTTTTTCTTTTACATTTTCAAACCTAAGTTTATTTTAGGTTTAAGTGTGTTACATATTTTAGCTCATGGCATGTTGGTCTGCAAAGAGCAAACTTGTTATTTTAATGTCTTTATTATATTCTTTTTTGAAGTTATATTTTAATTTAAACATTATTGTATTGAGGCCAGGCACAGTGGCTCGTGCCTGTAAGCTTCAGCCTATGAAGTGGCTGGGTCTTTGGATCATGGTTTGAGTCCTGCTTGGGGCAACACAGTGAGACCTAGTTCCCAAAAAAATAGCTGGGCATGGTAGTGCACGCCTGTAATCCCAGCTACCTGGGAAGCTGAGTCTGGGGATTGCTTGAGTTCGTGGTACCCTGGGCAACATGAGCCTGCAGTTCCACGGGCAAAAATAGTGAGACCTAGCCTCAAAAATAAATAAATAAATAAATAAATAAATAAGTAAATAAATAAGTAAATAAATAAATAAATAAATAAACAAACATTATTGTATTGAGTACATATGAAGTTTTTTATGTAATTGAGATTGTTGTCAATCTTTCCAGTGACAAAATTTTGTGGGCCTACAGTCTTGTTTTTTGTACCCTTTCCATTTTCTTCCAACTTGATTTTACTCAAAAAACAAATAATCAGCGTGGAATTTTTTTGTCCACTCTCTGGCTAAAACTGCAGGCTACTGAGTCACACACAAAAATTTCTCTTCCTCTAGCTCTGTCTCAGAAAAACAGTTGTGTTTTAAAAAGGATGATTGAGTGAATATGCTATGAATAACATTTCAAGGGTAATTATGTTACCCACAGTTCTAGGTCAGTGTTGCAGAATTTAATAAAAACCCCAGGTGCATAAAAATCACCTGGGGTTTTTGTTACTGTGCAGACTTTGATTTGGCAGTGCAGGCCTGTGATTCCTAACAGCTTCCTGATCTTGCTGAACTTTGTGGCAGAATCCAGACTTCTTGTACTTTGTGGCTGCTCTGTTTTCCTATAGTACTGTTGGTTCAGGTTTCACAGATACAGTATTTTATTTTATTTTTTGAGACTAGATCTCCCTTTGTTACCCATGGAACCATAGGCTCACGTTGCCTGGGGTACCACAGACTCAAGCGATCCCCAGCCTCAGCCTCCCAAGTAGCTAGGATTACAGGAATGTGCCACCATGCCCAGCTATTTTTTGAGACTTGGTCTTGCTATGTTGCTCTGGGCGGGTCTTGAATCCCTGGGCAGGTCTTGAACCCATGGACTCAAGCGATTACTAGCCTTGGCCTCGCGTCTATAGGCTGTGATTAAAGGCACGTGCCACTGTGCCTGGCCTTTCAGATACAGTATTATTTAGATTTCACTGTTCTACAGACTGGGGTGGTGAATTTGGAGCCTAATAGTAGCAGCTTTTACTCACGTAGGATGGAATAGTATATGATTAGTTTCTGTTTCAGGATAAAATCCTTGATTTAGGTATATGATATACTTTAGTTCATATAGGTCAAATTGTTATTTTAGCCTATAAACTATGATCTTAGAGGTTGAGGTAACTTTTATCTTCATTATTTTTCTTTGAAGAGGATATTTACATATGGATTATGGAGAAAAATTTAATTGTAAATTAAAACCTAATTGTTTAACCAAGCTGGGTGATTGATTTATCTATTTTCACTAGACTAAATTCCCTGAGGTTTAGGATTATTTAATTTGTCCTCTTATAAATTTTCTACTGACTATGACAAAGACATTCTCTTGAGCAAACTTTAATTATGATACTGTGAACTCTTTTCCCAGCTAGGACTTAGCTGTGGCTCTCATTCTGTCTTTGGCTTGTCTAGCCCTGTCTTAGCAAGAATCTTGTCAAGTCAGATCTAATCACCGTAGATATCTTATCATGTTTCTCAACTCCCACCCTTAGTGTCTAAGTATTTGGTCTGCCTGTTAGGTAAGTTTAATAAGAATGCTGTGATGTCTCTTTTCAGTGACTCTTCCATCCACTAACCCCTTATTCTGCACATTGGCTATAAATCCTCATCTGTCTCTGCTATATTTCGAGTTGAGTAATGCTTCTCTCTTGTGTTGCAGCACCTCTATTACAATAGTCTCAAATAAAGTCTCCTTTACCATTTCAATAGGTGTCAGAGTGATGCTTTCTTTAACATAAAGGTGTTTACAGCCCCTCTGCACAATTTTTCATTTGTATCAATTCAAAGGCATTAAGAGGGGAGCTAGTTTCTCATGTTTTATTTTTTCTGTTGGTTCCAACTAACTTTTCCAGTATGAAAGGAAGGAACTGGATAGATACTATAATTGGTTAGAAGAAAAATTCCAAAATAGCTCCAATTTATATAGACTAAATAGGTGTTGAGATGAGTTGAGATCAAGGCAAAACTGATTTTTGCCACAGTGGGGAGGCAGTCAATTAAATCACTACTTGTCAGGACATAATTTACATATCTATCAGCTACCTAAAATTTATAAAGTGGTGCAAAATAGTTCAAAGACCTTGAACAAAACTAGCATTAGACAGTTGTGAAGGGTGTGCAAATGCAAAACCTTTTTTCCTTAAAGGTAAGGCTGTCTCTGTCTGATGGTGTATGCCCAAAGTAGTACATTGTAATTTTCCATTGAAAAATACAAAATGACCCAATATCTGAGGATGACCATATGCAAGTAAATGACAAAGTAGGCATAGAGACCACATGTTATATGTTACCATAAAACTCTAGAAAAACTGGAGACACTTTATTGAATATAGCCCCGGTCTTCACCAAATGGTATTTTTTTCTGTACTAGAAAAAAATTCAACTTCATGATATAAATTGACACCTTCGCCTCCCCCCATCTGGGTTTTTTAATACAAGAACCCATTTTCATAATTGAACTTACTCACTTGAACCAGAAAATATTTAAAGAAGACAACATAGTGGGAAATCAACTGAAACAATTTGAAACCATGCCAGAAACTAAAACTGGTGATTAAGAAGCAAATTGAGTTTGTGAATGTGAAGTAGGGATACTGAGTTGCTTCCCTTTTAAGAATGCACCTTGGAACCAAGCTGCTCAAGTTGGGACTGGAGAAATCGCTCTGATGAGATTGACTCATGACTTCTTCACTAGGAGAAAGAGCCAAAAGGTGAAACTGGTCAAGGAGCATTTCAGGCAACTCCTATAAGGTTAAATTCTTTTAGTGGCATTTTGCAGCCCTCCTTAGCATATGTTTTTGTCACTGACACTTAAAAATAACATTTTCAAGAATGTTTGTAACTTCTATTCCCGTGAATTTGTTTGTTTCAGTAGCTTGCAGTCTTCGGTAAAGAGCCAGATAATTATTTTAGACTTTGAGATACTATTGATTCTTTCATAAGTGCTCCACCTTGGAATATGAGAGCAGTTACAGACAATAGATAATATGGCTGTGTTTCAATGAAATTTTATTTATGGCCACTGAAACTGGAATTTTATGTAACTTTAGTGTGTCATGAAATATTACACTTTGACTTTCCCCCCAACATTTAATAAGGTAAATATCATCGTTAATTTGTTTCTGTACAAAGAGTGATTGCCCATAGTTAGCCCTTCAGCTCTAGTTGGCCAACCTGTTTTGCAGAATGAGCAGGATGTGGATTCTGGATGTAGATAAGATTTTTTGTTTGTGTTGTTTTTATTGAATTTTCCATTCTGTGACTCCTTTTGAGAGATCTTAGGCAAATAAACTCATTTCACTAAAGGCATATTTCTTCTTTGTAAAATGTGATGGTACCTATACTTGGAATTGGTTTATGTACTAAATAAATTATGTCAGAACATATAGCTCCATGCTTAAGCCTCAAAAAGCATCAAATAACTCTGATTTCTCCCCTGTTTTTTTCTACATCTTTTGCCTTATTTCTTTATGTTTCTATACGTGTGGGTTTTGGTAGGAGCTGTTTGATTTTATTATGAATTCAATTGCTGCAAATAGCATTGTTTTTATATTTAGATTAAATATAATGTAAACTATATCTAATAGGGGTAGGAGTATGAACGATATTTATATTAAGAGAGTTTTTTCAAGAAAAACCCCAGATCAGTCCCTCATGTTAAAGCACTAATTCACTCTTTCTGTGTTTTTTTTTTTTTTTTTTTTTTTTTTTTTTT
>PVHY01005163.1:0-85653 GCA_004024945.1 Uropsilus gracilis | reverse complement strand
CTCTCCCCCCTCTCTCTTCCCCTCTCTCTCCTCTCCCTTCCTCCCTTCCTTTCCCCTTCCCTTGCCACCCTGTTCCTACCCCTCTGAATATCTCAGTTCTTTATTCTATCAAGGGCTAGTGATTTTAAGTTTGGTTTTATCAAATCCTTTGTGTGGTTTCTCTATATTCCACAAATAAGTGATAGAATACGGTTTTTTCTTTCACCTCCTGACATATTTCACTTAGCATCATTCCTTCCAAATCCATCTATGTTGCTACAGATGACATGAATTTACCCTTTTGGATTCCTGGATAGCATTCCATTATGTGTATATATACCACAGCCTTTCCATCCACTCATCTGTTTCGGACCCTAAGGTTACTTCCATAGTTAGCTATTGTATATAATGCTTCAGTGAAGATGGAAGTTTGTTTTCCTTCGAATTGGTGTATTATTTTCCTTCAGGCACATATCTAGAATGAAATTACTGGGCCATGTGGTAGATCTGTTTATAATCTTTGGCAAACCTCCATGCTGTTTTCAATAGGGAATGAACCAGTATACATTTCCACCTTCTGCACTTACAATGAATTCTTTAACTCCATATCTTCACCAGCACTTGTTTTTGATCTTGCTGGTATGGGCCATTCTTACAGGAGTGGGGTTTTCATTTGCATTTCCCTGTCAATGAGTGTTGAATGGTTTTTCATGGGCCTCTTGATGTTGACCATTTGTATATGTTCTTTTGAGAACTGACTATTTAGCTCTTCTGCCATTTTTGCATTGAGTTATGTCTTCTTTTTGTTGACTTGAGTACTTTGTATATTTTTTATATCAGTATTTTATCAGATGATGGTGTGAGAATATTTTCCCTATTCAGTTGGTTATCTTTTTGTCTTATCTACAATTTCTTTTGTTGTGCAGCAAACAAAAGTTTTATGTAGTCCCAAATGTAATGTTTTCTTAGATATAAGCCTAAGTCTTTTCCTTACATTTTCTTTCATTCATTTTATGGTTTTAGGTCTTACATTCAGGACTTTTATCCATGTGAAGTTGATCTTCATGTATGATATGAGATATTGATGTGGCTTCATTCTTTTGCATGTGGTTGTTCAGTTTTCTTAACACTATTGATTAAAGAGGTTTTTCCTTGTTCCAGTGTATTTCTTGTGTGCTCATTTTTGTTCCAGTACCATATTTATTTATTATAACACTATAAGATAGTTTGACTTATGGAATGTGATAGCGCAATTCTCCCTATGGTTTGTAGTGATTGCTTTGGTTCTCATGGTCTCTTGTAGTTCCATATGAATTTCAGTAATGTCTGTTCTGTTTCTTTAAAGAATGCCATTGCATTTTGATTGGGATTTCATTAAATTTGTGTAATAATTTGGGAAGGATGATCATTTTGACTGTGTTTATTCTTTCAATAAATGAGCAGGATTTATCTTTCTATTTCTGTTTCTTTTAACAATTCCTTACAGTTTTTCTGTAGAGGTCCTTTGCCGCCTTTCTTAAGTTCATCCTGGGTATTTAATTTTTTTTGTGTGTGTGGTAGTAAATGAAACAGTTTTTGTAACTTCTTCCTCATCTTTTTAATTTTGGAAAGCAACTGATTTTTGTGTGGTGATTTAGTATCCTCCACTTTAATGAACTGGTTGATTGTTTTTGTTTTCCAGTGGATTCTTTAGAGTTCTCCATGTATATTATCCTGCCACCATCAAATATAGCTTTACTTTATCTTTCCCAATTTGATTTCCTTTTATGTCCTTCCTTGCCTAAATGCTCTAGCTAGGACTTCTAATACTACGATGAATAGTAATTGTGAGAGTGCACAACCTCATCTTGTACCAGATTTAGTGAAAAAAGTTTTAAGGTTTTTTTTTTTTTTTTTACCATTGAGTATGATGTTATCTGTGGATTATGTTAAGTTCCATTTATCTCAGTTCTTCAAGGGTTTTATCACAATTGGAAGTTCAAATGCTTTCTCAGCATCTATTGATATAGTCATGTGTTTTTATTTTATGTTATTGATGTGGTGAATTATGTTGATTGATTTTTGGACATGAATCACCCTTATGTTCCTAGTATAAATCCTACTTGGTCATGGTATATAAATCTTTCAGTGCATTGGATTCAATTTAGCAAGATATTATTGAGGATTTTTGTGTCTGTGTTCCATGGGGAAATTGATCTGTAATTTTCTTTATTTGTGTTATCTTTGGTTTTGGTATTGGAGTGATGTTGGCTTTATAAAATGTATTTGGAGAGACTAAAAAACACAAGATAAAGTGCTGTTGCCTTGGTCTGTCAGGTATTCTGGGCTGAGCAAGTCTGTTCCAACAAGGGGGTGGTGGTGACCTTGTTGGGGCTGCTGCATTGCCTCTCCTGTTTTGGTACATTTATTTCATCTTTTTGAGTAGTATTTTATTAAAAGTATTCCATTGAGTATTTCATAGTTTGTTTATCTAGTTTATTGTCATTGGGCATTTATGCTGGTTCCATGAGATGGCTATTGTGGAAAGTGCTGTGAACATAGGTGTACATAAATATTTTTATTTTAGAGTTTTCATATATTATAGATAAATACCAATGTTATATTTGAATCATATGATATTTCCATTTATATTTTTTAAGGTATCCCTGTTTATGTTCCACAGAGGTTATGTCAAACTACATTCCACCAACAGTGGATCAATATTACTTTTTATCCACAATCCACACCAACATTTGTTGTTTCCATTCTTTTTTATATATGCCATTCTTTTTTATATATGCCACCACAGGGGTGAGGTGGTATTTCTTTGTGGTTTTCGTTTTTATTTCTTTTTATAATGAATGTTGAACATTTTTTCATTTGCCATCTGGATGACTTCTTTAGAAAAGTGTCTATTTAGGTATTTTTCCCATTTTGGAATAGATTTTTGTTGTTGTTGTTGTTGAGTTGTATTGAATGCTTCATATAGTTTGGATACAACCCCTAGTGAGAAGTTTGATGTGCAAATATCTCCTCTTAATTCATAGTCTGCCATTTTATTTTTGTGATGCTTTTTTCTTTTTGGTACAAAACCTTTTTAGTTTCTTATAGTCCCTTTTGTTTATTTTTGGTTTTGTTTGCATTGCTATTGGGATTGTATCCCCAAATACATCTCTGCAGTTCATGTCTAGTAGTGTATCACCCTGTTTTCTCCTGACTTTCATCATTTTAGGTCTTATATACAAGTCTTTAATCCCTTTTGAATTTATTTTTGTGTATGATATTAAGTAAAGATATGTCATATTGAAGGATGTAGCTGTCCAAGTTTCACATTAGTCAAAAATATTTCATTCTACATTGTATGACCATAGCTCTTTTGTCAAAGATGAACTGTCCATATTTGTGTGGGTTTATTTCTGCACTCTATATTCTATTGTTTTGTTCTTAGTTTCTGTTCAAAATACCATATTGTTTTTAGTTGCTATTGTTTTGAAATATGGTTTAAAGTTAGGGAGCGTGATACCTCCATTTTTCTTTTCTCTAAGCATTGCTTTGACTATTGAGGACTTTTGTGTTCCATATACATTTTAAATAGTTTGTTCCATTTTCCTGGGGGGGGGGGGGAATCTCATTGGTGTTATGGTAGGTATCTCATTCACCTTGTAAATTGTTTAGGTAAAGTGACCATTTTCAAAATGTTTGTTCTAGCAGACCTCAACCATAAGAACTTTTTTCTATTTCTTTGTATATTATTTCCTTTAACCATATTTTATACTTTTCAATGTATAGGTTCTTCCATTTCTTTGTTAAGCTTACTTACTCTAAAGTATTTTGTGCTTCTTAGTGTGATTGCAAGTGCCATATATTTTTAAATCTCTCTTTTTTCTAATTCATTGTATGCATATGTAAATGCAACGGATTTTTGGGTATTGATTTTGTGTCCTCCCTAAAAACATTTATTATTTTTAGTAGTTTTTTTGGTAATCTCTTGAATTCAATTTGTATATATTTTTTGTAAGCCCAGTACTATATATATATATGTATATATATATATATATATATATGTTATTTTAATGAAATCGAAGGCATGCCTACTCTGTATGGAATGTTCTTATACCAGTAGGCTTTGAACAAGCTTTTTTTTTTTTATTCATTTTTTAAAAAATTTCTTACATAGATAAATGATTGCTGGGATGCCTTCCCCCCCGCCCCAACCCCTGATGGCCTGTCCATTCACTCAGACTCCTCTCTAGTTGTTTGTTGATTTATGTTGAGTCTATTGGTCTCCCTTTTCTGTGATTGTGTCTATTTGACAGGTGAGGAACTGTGTTGCTGGTACATGGCATTCTGTGCGTGAAGAATTGTAGTCTTAGCTTTGCATTGGGCAACCTGTCCGTGCTTGTTTGAGGTTTAACAATGTCTTGTCATTGCTGGCTGACTGTTCCAGTCCATTCTTCCTGTATATCCATTGCTTCTTCACCCTATAGTTTTGCCTTCTGGCTTGGGGGGTCTTGCTCCCAGTCCTTTTCTGGACTGATATTTCTCGGTGACAGTAGACATCCACCAATGTCCTTTTTGGATCATCTCCACTCTCTCCGTTTGCAGATTTGTTGTGAAGCCAATTCCCCAACTCTGTGGACCTCCTCTCCCACGGTATGGGGAGAGGTTTCTTGTTTTCTTGAGTGGCATATTCATTTTTTTCTTATTCCTCCTGAGGACTAAGTGGAGTGAGAGTGAAACAGCAAGACCATCACCGCCTTACCCCCTTCCCCCTCCCCCAATAGTCCCGGACCCTGAGTGGATCTTATCTTGCCTGTATGCCAGTCCAGTCCTGGTCTACCAGGCCAACCCCGAGACCCTCATACCAGCCAGCTTGATGGCAGAGGGTGTTCTCTGGGTATGGAATGAATGTAGGTGTGAGCCGATTTGTATAATTTTTATCTATGAATAGTGATAGTTTAACTTTTTAAATTTAGATTCCTTATTTGCAGTCCTTTATATTAGAATATTTCTCCCAACTTGTGACTTTCCTTTTTATTCATTTTATAGTGTTTTCTTAAGCAAGAAATTCTTTTTTTCCTTCATTAATCATTTTGTTGTCCACTTATGTATGCATGTATGGATATGTATGTGTGTTTGTGTATACCTTACATCATTGCATTCCCTGAGGTTCTCCCTCCACCCTATAATCCATGAAACTTCATCTTGATCTTCTTGTGTTCCTCACTTCCCCGATTTCTCCCTCCCCCTTTCCCCTCCCTAGCTGCCTGCCCCAGCTCCACTGTCAGCTTATTTTGACTTTTCCCTGACCTTTTGTTTGTTACTCATGTATTCCATCTATTGGTGAGACCATATGGTTTCTGTTTTTTTCTTTCTGACTGACTTCTGCTAATATTATTCTTCTAGGTCAGTCTATATTATCACAGATGCTTCATTATTGTTGATTTTGATTGCAGAATGATATTCCATTATGTAAATAGACCCATCTTTTTCAATCATTCATCAGTTTGGGGGCGTTTGGATTGTTTCCATATACTGGCAGTTGTAAATAGTGCTGCAGTAGGCATACAAGTACAGGTGTCCTTTTGAATTAGTGTTTCTGTATCCCTTGGGTAGATTCCCAGAAGTGAGATCACTGGATTGAATGGCAGTTCCATTTTCAGTAGTTTGAGGGTCCTCCACAGTTTTCCATTTTTGTTGGATCAGTTTGCAATTCTAACAACAGGCTAAGTGTTCCTTTTTCCAATTCCACACCTACACTTACTGTTGCCTTTTTTTGTTGTTTTTTTTTGTTTGTTTGTTTTTTGATCTGGGCCATTCTTACTGCTGTAAGATGGCCACAGTGTGGTTTTGATTTACATTTCCCTGATTATTAGTGATTTTGAGGATTTTTTTTATATGCCTATTGGCCATGTGTATTTCCTCTTTGGAGAATATATAAAGAACTTTAATGACTAAGAAATAAGAAGCCAAACATCTCATCTCATCTCAATAAATATGTGTAAAACAATTTGAATGGATACATCACCAAAAAGAAAGATCTATGGATGGCAAATAAGCACGTGAAAAAATGGTTAGGGAAACTCAAGTTAAAATAAGAATGAGTTACCTGATAGGATAGCTGAAATTTAAAGAACTGATTATTTCAAGTGCTGGAGAGAATGTATAGGAAACTGAATCTGGTGCATGATATAGCATGATACATCTGCTTTCGGAAGTTGCCTATTTCTTAAAAGGATAAATACTCATCTAACAACCAGATGTTCCACACCTCTACATTTGTCCCAGGGAAATTAAGGCAAGTATTCATACAAAAAGTTGTACACAAATGTTTTAGAAGCTTTGTTTTAATGTCCCCAAACTGGAAATAACTGAAATTCCATCAAGAATTGAATGGATAACCAGATTATGGCCAATACATATGGATCCATGTGACCAATAGAATAGCATTTGGCAGTGAAAAAGAATGATGTTTACATTGATGAGTTTTGAAATAACCATGCCAACAGAGGGAATTCACACTTGATTTTACTTATAAAAAATTTTTAAAATGCAAACTTATCTGTTCTTTTTTAATGTTTTTATTATTTATTTTTAATTGTTTTATTGATTGCACATATCTCTATATATACACACAAGTGTATATTTATATATATATATATATATATATATATATATAACATCATTTATATATATATAACATCATTGTATGCCCTGAGGGTCTCCCATCACCTTAGCACCCGTGAGCGATCTCAGTCTTTCGTACCCTCCTCCATTTTCTTCCTCCTCCCCCTCTCTCTGTGCTTCAGTTCTATATTTTTGGCAGTCTTATATTTTTCTTGTCCATTTGTTTGTTTTTCTTAACTCCCTCATATAAGTGAGACCATCCCATATTTCTCCTTTTCTTTGACTTATTTTTGTTAAGATGATTCCTTCTAGCTCCATCCGTGTTGCTGCAGATGATAGAAGGTTGTCTTTTATTGATGAATAATATTCCATTGTGCAAATATACCACATCTTTTTCAATCTTTTGTTAAGTTTGGGGGCATTTGGGTTGTTTTCATATCTTGGCAATTGTAAATAGTGCTGCAATAAATCTGTGCATACAAGTGTTGATACGGATTAGTGTTTTTGTATCCTTTGGGTAGATTCCCAGTAGTGGGAATGCTAGGTCAAATGGTAGTTCTACTTTCAATTGTTTGAGGGTATTCCACAACAGCCTTCCATAGTGGCTGGACCAGGCACACTCATGTATTCTAACAAAAAACTTGATTATTATTTAGGAGTGTCAGAAGGGTGGGAGTGAAGGAGCACAAAAAAACATGTGAAATCTTTTCAGGGCAATAAATGTGTTCACTGTTCTGATTGTGATCATATTTTTTTAATGGAAGATACATATGCTAAAATGGATCAAACTGCACTTTAGTTAAAAAAAATAGATTCCTTATTTGCCTTTCTCTTGCTTCATTATTCTGGTTAGGACTTCCAATGCTATATTGAACAATAGTGGTAAAAGTGGAAAACCATGACTTCTTATGTGGTCTTAGGAATAATGACTTCAGTCTTTCACTTTTGAATTTGCTATTTATCATATATAGTCTTTGTTATGTTGAAAAAAAGTTCATTCCCATTTCATTGAGAGTGTTCATCACAAATAGGTGATGAAAATAGGTGTTTTGTCATGTTTTGCTTAATAGTTTTTTGGTGTCCTCGAATTATCATGGCATTTTTATGCTCATTTTTGTTTATCAGATAATGACATTGATATCCATATGTTGTCATTATCTTTCATCTTTGGAATGAAACCTACTTGATCATAATGGATGATGGTCTTAAGTTTGCTAAGATGTTGAGAATATTTGCATCTGCATTCATCTAAAATATATTGACATATAGTTTTTTGTGTTTGGTTTTGGGATCTTTGGTGTTGGATCAGGGTATTCACCTCATTGGATGTGTTTGGGGCATCCCCTTCATTTCTCTAATATACTTGAGGGGGTAGATTTTAGGTCCTATTTGAAGGACCTCAAGTTCAGTAGAGAAGAAATTTTATCCTGGCTTTTGTTTTTAATGAGAATTGGTTAGTATTTCAGTTTTTGCACCTATCATTTGTCTAAGCTATTTCATCTGGTTGTCTTGGATGGTTGAGTCTAAATATTGGTCCATTTCTTCTAGACTGTCCAGTCTGTTTGCATAAGTATGTTCACAGTATAGGTTTTTATCATCTGTTTTGTTTCTTCATCATCTGTTATAATTTCACTTCTTTCATTTCTCGCATTTTTATTAGTGTTTACTCTTTTCTAAGTGCACTTATATTAGGGCTTTGCCAGTTTTTATTATTTTTTCAAAGAAAACTCTTAGTTTCAGTAATCTTTTGAACTGTTTTCTGTTTCATTTATTTGCATTTTAATATTTCTGTCCTTTTTAATTGTTTGTTATTCTTTTATTTGTTTTAACCCTATAAAATTGTTGAGATTTTGCTTATTTACTAGTTTGAGCTTGTATTGCTATATTCTTCCTTCATGATACCACTTTTAAAGCATTCCATATGGTCTATTAACTTGTCTGTTCATTTTCCTTAGCTTCCTGGTAGTTTACAATCTCATTTTATTTCCTTATTACTCCAAGAGTTACTCAAAAACAGTTCAATCTCCACATGTTTTGTTTTATTCTGGATTATTTTTGTGACTGTTTTTTTAGCTATACCACTGTGCAGAGATAATGCTTGACACAATTTCTGTTTTCATAAATTTTGAGATGTGTTGTATGTGATTTACCCATGAGAATGTTCTGTGTACACTTTTGGAATACACTTTTGGAATAAAAGGCTCTATAAATGTCTATTAATCAGTTTCATCCAGCACTTTATTTAAGACCTTTCTTTCCTTGTTCACTTTCTGCCTAAGTGATCTATTCTCTGATGTAAGTTTTCTTTTGACTCAAGTATTGTGTTTTTATCACTGTGTTGCTTTATATCTTCTAATGGTTGTTTTATAATTAGGTGTCCCTTTGTTAGGTACATAAATATTAATGACAGCTTTATCATTGTGATGAATTCTCTCCTTGATCATTGTTTAGTGCTTATGTTTTTTGACTGAATGTCCTGTTTGCCAGCGATGAGAATAGCAATTCTTGCTTTTTCCTCTGTGTTAATGACTTGGAGTATTTTGTGCTACTTTCACTTAAAGTCTGTGTTTGTCATTAGGTCTTAAATTAATCTCTTCTATGCAGTGTAGATGGCTGATACTTCTTAACTCCGTTTTCATTCTGTGCCTGTTAAGTGTTGAGCTCAGACATTTGACATTTATTGTGATTGTTGATATATAAGATTTCTTTGGTCTACCTTTTTTCATTTTATCTTTCTGTTTCTTTTTCCATTTGTTTCTCTTTCATTGAGATTGGCTTTCCCTATGTATTCTCTTAATTTCTTCATTTCTTCTATATATCTCAATTCCAATTTTTGCTTTGTGGTTTACATGAATTTTATATCAAACTTTCTATGTTTTAGAGGATCCTTTATGAGCTGGTATAGATTCATTGTCATTTAGCTATAGAGTTTATGGCCTTTTCTTCTTTCTCATTTGTGTCTTCTTGTTTTATATTATTCTTGTTTATACTTCTGATTTTATGTTTTTGTTTTTTTAACTTGGCTCAAAGTTTTGCATCTTATTTTTCTTATAGAAGTCCTTTCAGCATTTCTTGTAGGGCAGGTCTGGTGGTAGTAAACTTCATTATCTTCCATTTGTTGGGGGAAAGCCTTTATCTTCATATTTGAATGATAATTTTACAAGATAGCGTATCCTTGGTTTGCAGTTTTTTTGTTTTTAAATTTGTGAACATATCATTCCACTCTCTTACTTAGCTTGAGAGTAACTGCTGAAAAATGTGAAGAGAGCCTGATCAAGGTGCTTTTGTATGTTACATTCTTTTTTCGCTACCAACCTATAATTTTCCTTTATCTTTGAATCTTTGTTGTAACAGTGATATATGTGGAGTAGGTCATTTTGCATTTAGAAAATTTTGGTCTTTGTTTTGCTTCCTGGACATGTATATTTATTTCTTTTCTTACATTCTGGAATTTCTCAATTTCCTTGTATAGGACCTCTGTTCCTTCTCTCTTCATCTTCTGTAGTACCCATTTTCCTTGTGTTTCCTTTTCTAATGGAGTCTGATATTTCTCATACTTTCATCTCCTACATCTTATCGCTTTTTCCACTTGTATCATCTATGCATTTGTATCTTCAATTTCTGAAATTCTCTTTCATTCAGCATCTGGGTGTGCATGTGTGTGCGTGTGCATGTGTGTGTGTATGTGTGTGTTTATAGCTCCAGTTTTTTTATTTGAAAAACACTTTTTGATCCTGGATCTCCTTTCTAAATTCCTAGCCCTGCCATTCTGTGTTTAACTGTCCTTTTAGTACTTCAGTTAGCATCTTAAAAATTGTTATATTAAAATATTTGTTTCTTAGGTCACCTATTTCTATACCCTTTAAGTTATATATGTCTCTGGACTTCAGTTATTCTTCTAATGGTCCATCTTATGCTCAGATATTTCTTGCTTCCTAGGGATGTGTGTTGTGTTATTTGCTGTTTTGTAATTGGGGCAACAGGAGTATAGTTTTGTTTCTCTTCAGTCAACTACTCAGTCTCAGTTCTGTTTAGTAATGAGGACTGCTGTAGTCAAAGTGATTAATTCTTGCCTACTGTGTTCTTTCTTCTATGTGAGCTTTGTTCAGATCTTTAGGACTTCTTCCTGCCTCACCTCCTTGCAGCTATTATTTGTGGCATGGGGCACATTTCACAAATGTGGAGTGTTTTGGCAGGAGGCTTACTCTGTATCCATCCACAAGAGACTGAACACAGGCTCCTGCATTGTTGGACACGTACACCAGATGACTGTCTGTGGGACTTAGGTTGCCCAGCAATGGCTCCTACTCTACTGTGAGGAGCAGTGGATCCTTTGCTAAGATCTTTCTGCAGAGAGTAAGGAAAAAATCTTTTCCATTCATTCAACCATGATGTCAGACTCTTCTCCGAACAACACTGAAGGTCCCTCTGTTAAGGAGGGATGACCCTCCTTTTCCCTTGTTTTCTGCCACTGAAATACTAACTACTAAACCTGTAGTCCCTTGTATGTGTTTACGCATTCATATCACCTCTTTCCAAAAATTCCCACCGGAAAGAGCCACTGTGCTCTATTCACTCACTAGGACTATATGTAGCAGGTCTTTAGCTTATATTTTGAGCTCAGTATTCACTATCCTAGTCAAAATCACTTTCACTTCTTCCTTTTATGGTCCCAAAGCAAGCCTCCCAAGTCAACATAAAGGCTCATTGGGAACGTCCTCAGTCTCTGTCAGTTAGCCTCTGAAATTTCCTTTGAGCATTTTTTTCTAATTTTATTTTCCTTTTAGATGTGTTTAGGCAAGATAATGATCAAGTCCACTCTATTCTGTATGATTTAGGTCTATAATTTTTAGTATGTTTATAGAATTGTGCACCTTTATCACAATTTCAGAACGTTGTCATCACCTCAAAAAGATATTCTATACCAATTTTCTCTCAATCCCTAATCCTTTTAGAGTCCTACCCCCAACTCTGGGCAGCCATTAATCCATGTTTACATTTATGTTTTGTCTGTTCTGCACATTTCATATAAATGAATAATCATACAATTTTTATCCTTTTATGAATAACTTCCTTCACTTAGCATAGTGTTTTCAAGATTTATCCATGTTGAAGTTTGTATCAGGACATTTGGGGTGTTACCAATTTTTGACTTATGCATGATGCTGTTGGTGTTTGTTTACACATTTTTGTGCAATACACCTTAGAGTAGAATTGCTAAGTCATATGTCATCTATTTATCATTTTGAGGAAATGCCAAACTATTTTCCAAATTTTGTTGTTTTCTTTCCCCCACAATAGTGTATGAGGATGAATATACTATTTTTATACTTTGAAAAATTGTTTTGCATTTTGGAGAAAAGTAGCATGACTATTTTAACTGTTTCTTTGCAGTTTAAGATTTGTTAGTGGAAGTAGAGATGGAACAGCAAGAGTTTGGCAGTATCAGCAACAAGAATGGAAGAGTATAGTGCTAGATATGGCTACCAAAATGACTGGGTAAGATTGGATGTTAGATATTTCAGTGATTCATATAAGGTATAGTATCTCTTAACATTATTGATTTATTAAATATATAATATCAAATAATGTTAAATATAACATTGAACATAAAGTATTTTCTTACATTAGCAAATAATTTGGAGCTAATTACATATGTGAAGTTTGCATTTCTGTTTAAATTCTAAATAAATTGCTAATAAATTGCCTTTTGCTGTTTATAGACAGAGTGGATGATAGGAGCGCTGCTGGTTCATTCAAAATTCTTGTCTCTTGTGACCCACTATTCTCTGTGTTCTAAACTAGTGCCTTAGTTTTCTATAGGTTGTTTTTTATATCTGTCTGTACTACTTTCTATCTTGAATATTGTCCCTCTTAAATGTCATCATATGTTGTTTTTAATTTATTGATGATAAATATAATTTTACATATTGTAAGTATCCTCCTAACATAAGTGCATTTAATCAACATTCTTTTTCATCATCTTTGCTATTGATTGGAAGATATCGTTCTTTTTAGATTGATTTGCCTTTTTTAAACAATACTATTTTATAATTACTTCTTAAAGACACTATAGTTTCTTTAGGGTATGGTCCTGAGATTATTTTCCTGTTAATAATACAGAATTTACTTTGTACTCATAGTGAGCTTTTATAATGTCGTATTCAATTAAATCAAAAGTTAAATCAATTTCTTACTGTTCTTTTACAAGACCTATTAGTTTAAACCTTTTTAATGTTAAAGTGAGTAAGGTGTCTGTTACGTTTTCTTCACATTTTCTGGTAGCTCTCATAGCCTTGCAGCTTGTATTTCAAGGTATTTCTAGATTCATTTTTTTAAAAAAAAATCTCTGGGTGGGTAGCATTACATTTTTTTGCAATTTTGCATTTTATTTTCCTCCCTGAAATGAATTTATGCAGGTAATTTTAATAGTTTACTTCATGAGTACTAAAAAGCAGAGCTTAGAATTTTTAAAATCTAAAATATTGCATGTATTTGGAGAAATTTTTATAAGTTACTGTTTCTGTACCCTTTTGTTAAAAATTTATAATGTCTGAATACTGCAATTTGTGTTGTTCAGGAGTAATTTGCCATCTACAGAAGACAAGGTCACTAAACTTAAGGTGACTATGGTTGCCTGGGATCGCTATGATACCACCGTTATTACTGCAGTGAACAATTTCCTTTTGAAAGTATGGAATTCTGTTACAGGGCAACTTCTTCATACCTTATCTGTAAGTACTCTATATTCAGAAACATAAGGTGGTTAAAAAAGGCACCATTTTAGAAGATTGGAAATTAGATTCTCATATATTTTCCATGACTTATTATTACTTCTTTGAGAATTAATTATGTAAGGTACCTCTGCTAAAATATTTGAACATTAAGAGGGATACCTAGTATAATTGCTAAAAGTAGGTAGAAGAACTTTTCAAGCTGTTTACTGGGTCAAATATTTACTCATATATTGAATTATTGTATGTATTCAAGGATGTATGGGTTTTTTTTTTTGCTTCAGTTGGGATTTAAATTATCTTTCTAGGAGTAGATCTAACTTTATTTTGACAAGGTATCCTGCATATTCTACCTTCTGGATTAGTTTATTCAAGAATAAAAGAAGAAAACTAGTAGAAGAAAAAGTTGCTTTAAAAAAAGGTGTTTTTAAAAGTTATATTTGTCAGTGAAATACTGTAACATTTTGGTTAAGAAAGGTTAATAGAACTAACAACAACAAAATCAATAAGGTGGGGTTTGTATTTATATTTTATTATATACTATGGAGTGATTTCAGATTAAATTTCACCTAAAAACTATATTTCCTATTTGTTTTAATTATTGATTCTTACTTTTAAGGGCCATATCATTTAGATAATAGTAAGAGATAAGATTCAGACTAAAACTAATTATCATTTAATTCTCCTTGTATCATCCTTTTTTGACTCCTGCGTAAGATCATCTTTGTCTAATACCTCTGAGATTTCTAAAGATTTGTTTAATTTTAGGAGGATTTCTAATTTATCTTTCATATATCTCCTAAGTTCTCCTTCCTAAATAAAATCCTAATCTTGTATTAGTGGAGTTTAGATTCTTCCTTTTTATTTGCTAATATTTACTTCATTGTGGTTTTTCTTAAGTTTCTATAAATATGCATGGAAAACCTATATTGTTTGCTTGATTCTTTATAAGAAAATATTTGTCTTTGGCAGGACACTTCATTAAATATATAATGTGAGTTACTTATGTAGTATGGACTTTTCTAGTGGCCACAATAAAAAGAAAAAAATGCAACATGTGATAATAACTTTGAAAATATAGTTTATTTAGCCTAATATAAAAATAATAGTATTTCAATCTATAATTAATATGAAAGTTATGCCATATTTTGCATTCTTTCATATCTAGGGTGTATTACACTTAACAAATCATCTCTTTTTGGACATGTTACATTTCAAATATTTAATAGCTACATGTAGCTAGTGACTGTAGTATAAGATAGTATGAATCTATATATACATCACAGTTTCAAAGGCTGTGTTCTATCATTGATTTTAATTATTTGCATAAAACTATCTTAAGCCCCTTAGCATTCTGTTTAGTGGTACTCTTTGGTTTACTCATGGATCATCTGTTTTCAGTGAATTTTACTGAAGAAATATTAGAACAAATTCTTTTCAGTCATTATAACAGTCTTAGTTTTATAGAGAACTTAGATTTTTTTGTGTTAACAATTTGCGTTATCAGGATCCCAGTAGGGTGTATAATTCTTTCGTTCAACAAATATTTAGACACTACTTACTGCGTGCCAACCACTGAGTTAGTTAGGTGTTATTCCTATCCTAAAGAGTCTGTGTCCTCCTGAAATTTATATGCTATTAGGAGAAAAATAATTAATGAAATAAATGTTAAGAAAAAAGTGAAATTAAAATTTAAGTTTCTAATAGGATAAGTAAAACTGATGTGGCAGGATCAGCGAAAGCTTCCTGAGTAAATAAGCTCGAGTTAAGAGTTGAAATCCTGCAAATCTTTGTTTTATTTCCTTGCTTTATTTTCATAAATTATTTATCACTACCATGTATTTTCTTTTCTAAACATTTTTCCTTTTTTTCCTAATTGACTTTCCATTGCTTTATAATACTACATAGCTTCAGGAGGACAGTACCACACCTCTCCATGTATAGTCCCCATACCATGCCAAGAGCTGGAGTTCTAGTACCATTCACTAGTATTGAGTTGATCCACTCTACTTGTTACCCCAGGTTCCCTTCCCCATCCCATCTGCTCTGATTGCTACCATTTTGTTGTGAGTCTAAGAGTTGTTTGTATTGTGTCTTATTTGCTCTTTTGCTTTATTTCATTATATTTTACACATAAGTGAAATCACCTGGTAGCTTGGTCTTGTTCTGCTTTGTATACGCATCTCTATTCTATCCATGTTGTTGCAAATGGCAGGGATTCATCTTTTTTTTTTTTTTTTTTAAAGATAGCTGGTTATTGTTCCATTTTGTGTGTGTGACACATCTTTATCTTGTCTTCAGTCAACAGACATTTAGGTGGTTTCTGTGTCTTGGCTGTTGTAAATAGTGTTGCGGTGAACATTTGATACATTTATCTTTTTGAAGGAATGCTTTCATATTCTTCAGGTAAATACTTAGAAGTGCTGGATCATATGGTAGTTCTATTTCTATTTTTTGGAGAACCTCTATACTGTTTTCCATTGTGGCTGCACCAATTTGTGTTCCCACCAGCAATGTACCAGGGTTTCTTTTCTCAGTACCCTGACAAGCACTTGCTATTTCTAACTTCTTTAATAGATGCCACTCTCACAGGTATATGGTGTTATTTTATTGAGGTTTTGATTGGAACTTCCCTAATATTTTTTCGTGTGTTTGTTGGTACATCTTCTTTGGAGAAGTGCTTATTCGGGTCCTTTCCTTGTTTGTTTGTTGGATGGTTTATTTGGAGTCATACTAGTTCTGCATATGTTATAGCTATTACCCCTTTATTGGATATATGATGTGCAAATATCTTCTCCAATTGTGTAGGGTTTCTTTTAATTTTGATGATATTTTCTTTTCCTGTAGAGAAACTTTTTAGTTTGATGTAGTCCCACATGATTATTTTTGCTGTTGTTTCCCATTCTGTTGGAGTCAGTTCCACAAAGACATTTTTAAGACTGATGTCAAAGAACATGTTGCCTATGTTTTCTCTAAATGTTATGGTTTCAGGTCTTAAACAGAAGACTTCTCCCATTTTGAATTTTTCTGTGTATGATAATGATTTAGTTTCATTCTTTTTCATGTAGCTGTCTAGTTTTCTCTGCACCAATTGTTGAAGAGATTTTCTTTTTCCATTGTTTGCTCTTGACTCCTTTGTCATAAATTAACTATCCAGATATGTTTGAGTTAATTTTTGGACTCTGTTCTATTACCTTAGTCTGTGTTTCTATTTTTGTTCCAATACTTCACTGTTTTGATTACTATTGCTGTGTAGTGTAGTTTGATGTTAAAAGTGTGATGTGTCTGTGTTCATTTTTGTCAATTTAGCTTTATTTGAAATCTTGTGGCGCCATTCAAATTTTAGTATTGTTATATTTCCTAGAAAAATGTCATTGAAACTTTGATAGGTACTGAATTCATTGTACTGAATCTAAATATTGTTTTAAGTAAGATTACCTCTTTAATGATGATAATTCTTCTAATTCATGAACACAGACTATCTTTTCATTTATTTGTATCTTCTATTTTACATAGCAGTGTCATCTCCTTAATTGAGTTTATTTCCAGATATTTTGACTTTTTTGCTATGTAAATGTGATTATTTTCTTAATTTCTCTATCTTATGTATAGAAATTCTTAATGTATAGAAACATAACAGATTTTATATTAATTTCCTGTGGAGTCACTTGTTTTTGACACAATCATAAACATAAAAAAGTCTAAAGGAAATGGTATTTTCTTGTTCTAATTATCTGTATATTTTCTACTTCAGCATGGTTGAGGGTTGAGTATCACTAAATATTTGTTAAGTTTTACATGTGAACAGTTTGGGAGATACTTACATGAAGGGGAGAAAACATGTAAAAAGGTCCTTAGGTAGAAGAGAGTTGAATGAGTACCGATTTCTGACTAGAGTACAGAAAACAAAAATGACACCAGATATGGTACTGGAGAAACAGACATGAGCTAGACCATTCCAAGTTTTGTAAGATCAAGAGGATGCCATTTGCTAGTTTAAAAGCAGAGGAATTACATGTGAGTTTTGCTTTTGGCAAATACTTGTCCGTTGAAAAAACTCAGTGCTCTTCCTAATTATGGAAAAAATCAGTTTCTCCCTACATTTTCTTTTTTCCCCCTGTGTTTCTCTTTTACTTTCATATGGAATACTTCTATCACTTTGGTCATAAAATGTGTGGAGTTTTTTTCCACACTAAGCAGTTCTCTTCAAGATTAACTAGGTATCCTACATTTTAATTAAAATTTGGCACCATCTACCTGGAGACAGCATCAGATCTCTAGAAGGTTGTCACTATACACGTAAACCTCCCAGTACCCACACACCCCTCCCCTGTATGCATGTGTGCGTGCACACACACAAACATGCTCTCGCTTGCTCTCTCTCTCTCGCTCTCTCTTGCTCTCTCTCCCCTCTCTCTCTCTCCTCTCTCTCTCTTCTCTCTCTCTCTCTTACGCGCACCTAGTTTAACACCTGAACTTCTGACCAACTGGCTATGATCACAGGTTTCATTGATCCCTTCCTTCCATTCAACTAACTTCATACAGTGATTTCACAGAACTCAGTGAAGTATTTATTATTATTTACTGGTTTATTATAAAAGGATATGATAAAGGATACAGATAAACTTCCAGGAGGAAAGGATGAGTAAGGCAAGATTTATAGAGCTTCCCACTATCTCCAGGTGTTCACCAACCTGGAAACTCTCCAAAACCATAACTTGGGACTTTCATGAAGACTTCATTATGATGAATGAAGGTTCTGTCATGTAGGTGTGAACTAGTATTAGTTCATGTTTCAGCCCTTCTCCTTTCTCAAGAGAATTAATGAGGGAGATGTGAAAATCCTACTTTCTTGTCATGGCTTGATTTTTTTTTTTCATCTAAAAGCCCATTCAACATTCCTAAAAGAACCAGCTGTCACCCAGGAAATTGTAAGGTTCAGGAGCCCTTTGTTAGGAACTGGGGTCAAAGACCAAATACTAAAACAAAAGATGCTCTTAGTTTTCTTATCGCCCAGGAAATTACCGTCTTTCAGAACGCTTTTGTAAAGAACTGGGGGCCATGACCAATAAATATTTTCTGTTATCTCATAAATTGTAATTCATGTGACATAATAAAGAAAATAGATTGATATGTGGATATGAGTGAGTGTGGGTATAGTGGGGAATTTATTGTGTCATGATGATTTGGATTGGTATGGCAGCAGAAATAGAGATATATTTAATAAATAAAAATGGGGCAAACGATGAATTTTAACACATTACTAAATTTGATCAGGCTTTGTTCTGCATCCAGTGACCATGCCCTATTTAAGACACATGACCAAAAACCAAAAATCCCCTATTTAAAAATATCTTTTCCTCAATAGTCACTGAAGTAGTTGTACAACTAATCATTTGTGTTTAACAAAGTAATTTTATTGTTTACTGGGTAGAAATCTGGGAAATTTTTTAGTATATCAAATTGATTTTTCAGAAGAGATTTTGTTATAACAAAGAAGACTTTTTAGTAATTATTGTGAAAAGGGTCTTGGTAAACTTAAATTGTAGCAGTATTATAATGGGATTTTACCTATTCATCATACTACATTTTGAGCCAGTATGAAGTTACTTTTTTATGTTGTTTTTATCGGTCCATAATGTTGAAATGGTAGGATACTCTATTATTCATCATATAGACCATGATTTAAGAGAAACTGTCCTTTCTAGTTTTACAATATATGATTAATTCTGGAAGTTCCTGATGTGTATATGCTGGTGTGTTCCTAGGTGAAATGCAGGTTGGAACCTATTGTTAATTATGTATTCTCTAACCAGAAGTTAAGGAACTGGAACAATGAGCTAAATCAGGTGTCAACAATCTTTTTCTTTAATAGATCAGATAGTAAATATTTTAGACTTTATAGTCTACATATGGTATTGTTTTACAGCATTTTAAAAATGTAAAAAAATATTCTTAGCTCACAGGCTATATGCATAAAAATATGTGGGAGCCAGATTTGGCCTTCAGGTCATACTCTGTAGATTCCTAATCTCTAAGGTCTCCATAAACTGATATTCTTTGATTTATTGGGAGGGAAACTTAATGTATAGAACATTGGTTTTCAAACTTTTTAGGTAAAATGTTTTAGGTAACACATCCATTTTTAAGATAGCATATTAAATGAAACCTCCAAATATTAAGCAGATGAAAGGGCAGAGTTGACTACTTTTGTCCTTTGACAATATCATTGGACCGTCCACAATACAACCTGAATACCAGTGATTAGAGTGTTGTATCAAGAATAGTGATGGCTTATGAAAGAATTGGTTGTTAGTGAATGATTTTGTTATCTTTTCTGTGGCCTTTAAATCAATAGAATTCTAGAAATACAAATTCTACCTCAGGAACCTGGTTAATGTGGTATAACTGTCTTGGACTATATTTTAAACATCTTTTTCCGTCTTCTGTTGAATACGTTATGAAACTAGCACTTAAAATATACAGAACTCTAACAGAACTGTTTTTATTGTAGTGGCCATGAAGTAAACGCTGTTAAATGGGTGTGTATGAATTCATCTGTACCAGATAGATAGAACACTCCCAAGATTGTACCAAATAAACCAGATATTCAGTGTTGTTTTTCATTTTTAATACTGATTTTTATCACAGGGACATGATGATGAAGTGTTTGTTTTGGAAGCACACCCATTTGATCAAAGGATCATACTTTCGGCAGGTCATGATGGGAACATTTTTATTTGGGACCTTGATCGGGGGACCAAAATTCGAAATTATTTTAACATGGTAAGGAAAAACTGGGCTTGGTTCATGTTATAAAACTACCTTCTCTTTATATGAAAACTTGTTATAGTTAGTGCCAACGAACCTGTTATTATCTGTGCTTTAATCCATAAAATAATGCAGAGACTGTCTCAAGATCTAAGAGTAAGGGCAGTCAAAATTAAACTTTTCAAGGTGACTTTGTTATATTGCTATTAGCATTTTTCAAATTCTGGAACACAGCTCTAAACTCTTGAACCTTAAATTTAATAAGCTTTTGGAGCTAATATTAACCAAAAATCACATAAAAGTTAATGTTTAAAGTATAATCCTAATTTATGAACCAAACAGTGATTGTGTTTTATCTGCCTCTGGAAAACTCTTATGTTTAGTTATCAGAAAGTTGTTTTGCAAACATGGGTTTGGAGGTGGAATACTCAGATATATTTCATACAGGTCTTCAAAAAATCTGCTGAGCTGTCTCTTCTCCCAGTAGAACCCCCTCCTGTCGTGATGGGACTATTCATAATCTGCGTATTTCTTCTTCTTCTCTGAAGACTAGTTTTGACTAAACATTTCTAAACTATTTGCCTTTGAGCTCACTTTATAGATTTCTTACTGCTGCCCAGGCATTTATACTATCTTCTGTATTTTTATAGTAAAATCAGTTTGAAGTCTTTAATCTTAATGTTATTTTAAGGTTTAAATGTAGTACAATTTAAGATGTGAAGATAATAAATAACTTTGTTGAGCTAACACCTTTGTCAGTTTTGTTGTATTTTGTAATTTCTCTTTGGTCAGTGATTTAGTATTTCTTGAAGTATGGTATTGCTAAAAATAGTTGATGTTATCCATTGAATTTTGATTCTCCATATTTTCTTTCAGGTCTTTATTGTTTCAATAGGGTTCTGGCAACAAAAACTAGAGAGTACTTTGGAATGCTGCTGCATCACAGAATTCAGGGCATTAGCAAGGAGACATTGTTACCTAATTATTATTTGAAAATTACCTCCTAAGTGACTAAAGTGATCTTTATAAATTTCAGATTGAAGGCCAAGGCCATGGTGCGGTGTTTGACTGTAAATTTTCACCTGATGGTAACCATTTTGCCTGTACAGATTCTCATGGCCATTTACTGCTTTTTGGTTTTGGATGCAGTAAATATTATGAAAAGGTTAGTATGTTTAAGTTTTTGTTGTAGGCAACAGTTTTGGATTATGTCATTCATAAACTTTGAAGTATTCCAATTAGTAAGGATTGGTATATATTCATAAATATAAAGTAATAAAATCACCTTTATTGGTAATTATTTTTCATCACTGCTTAGAACATATTCTTTGTATTGCCTTTCAGGTATAATAGAAAAACAACTACAGGTTACGTTCTCTACTTATCCTAAACTGGGAATTAATAGGTGGTGACTGGATGTTTTTTCTCTTGCTTATTTATTTTGCCTATTATTGATCTTGTTAAAATAGTTTGGATGATAATTCGCTTAGTTCTTTATATTTTATTAGCTGTGGATTTGGAATGGGTCATAAAATTTTGAAATTTGAAGAGAACTCAATCACTGATATCAGCAAGTAATTTTGAGACCAACAAGAAATTATTTACCTACCTATCTTTCCATTTATACTACATGTATCCTTATTTGAATAAAATAATCAAGAAAAATAGCCATAAAGCTTTGTATGAATTTTGCAAATTGGTAGAAATACTTACCTTTGAAAATTTTGATATAGTTAAGAATAAATAACCACCTAGTTGAAATATATTTCTTATTTGTTAAAAAAATGAAAAAAAGTTATAAGATTAAATCTATTTTAGAGTCATACAGATTTTCTCAGGGGCAAATTGTTTTGAGTTTTTTTAAAGCATTTCAATGTTTTCACTATTTTTATTACAAAATAAAATCTATAAAATGTATGAATATTCAATGGAAAACAACTTTCTGTGTGGCTTTGTTTCTCTCTATCCTAATTGAAAACAGATGATATGAGTTCAGAAAGTAATACAGAGTGTAAGATTTTTTGGAGAAAAGATAGAACTACCATCTAGATGGTTCACTTCTACCTAAAGGGATCAATCATATGGCAATAGAGAACTATACAAGAAAGCAAAAATTTTTTTTTTTTTTTTGTCTTTCAAATTAGTTTATTCAAGAAAAAATTAGCATAAAACATATGACTTAGCTGAGATGAGTATCTGTTGACACAGAGCCAGATCTCTGCCTACCTTGAATGCTGCTGGTATTAACTGCTATAGGTTGCTCAGCAGACACTTATGAACAGTCACATGGTATTGGTATCTGCTTCACTTTCTTGATTATTCAAGAGAATCAACAGTTTCTTCTTTAAGAGTTAGTTTATTTATGTTTATACAGGGCACAATCTGTTTCACTTGATACATTGTTTTTTTTTTTTTTTTTTTAATTTATTTATCTATATTTCACATCATTTCAATTTAACTGATTTGAAAAATGCCTGTGTTCTAGTAGTAGAAATAAGTGTTTCTCTACAAATAGTGTGTGTGTGTTAAATAGTAGAATCTGTTCATAAAGATTCCAGATCAGATGTTCTTCCACACGGATTATCGACCCCTTATCCGTGATGCCAACAACTATGTATTGGATGAACAAACTCAACAAGCTCCTCACCTCATGCCTCCCCCATTCTTAGTGGATGTTGATGGAAATCCTCATCCCACAAAGTTCCAAAGGCTAGTGCCAGGACGGGAAAATTGTAAAGATGAACAGCTTATACCACAGCTGGGATATGTGGCTAATGGTATGTTATTTCAAAAACTAGATTTAAAACATATTGCAGAATGTTATATTTACTGCTGTACTCTCTATGACATATGTTGTCCACTATATTTTGTCTTAGGTTATACTTTATTTTACTTAACACTTCCATTAATAGTATTTTTTACCTTGCCAGTTTACTTTTACTGTGTCTTACCTAACAGATGGATTAGAACAAACATATCTCAAGCAGAGAATGTGTTGTTCTGCTTCTGTTGGAACCCTAAACATATGATGATTCTGCTGTTTATAGTGTTGATTTCTGCCAGTGTTTAAATACACTCACTTTAATGTGTCAAGTTTTTATAATTAGTGCAATTCTATTTTTCATAGGGTTGGTATTTTAATTTTAGATCCCATAGTTAATGGACCCAAGAAGAGAAAATTTCAGAAACCATAAATTGGGAAGTGACTTCCTATCATGTTTGAAATACAAAGAATTATTGTGTTTTGGTAGAGAGATGAGAATGTTTAAATAATTGTCAGTATTGGAGGATATTAAGCACATATTGATGGGTGTGATGAAAGAATAATAGAATAAGGCATGGAAATGAGCTGTTTTCCATCAAGGCAACTCATTTGGTTGGTATGTTTCCTTTATGTGTCGTTTCCTTCACCCTACCTTCCACATGAGAATGTCTGCTTACCTAGGATTGTTACTTGTAGGTTTTCTTCTGTGTGTGAGGTAGTGAATAATTGAGTTGTAAATATAATTTTAACTCTTGACTAGGTAATTAAGATTTAAATTGAGCTTTGTAAAGTGAAATATGTTCTACATCCTTTTATGTTCTCTTCCATTTAAAAAGGGTATAATTTGTAGGGATATGAAATGGTGTTGCATGTGCTAATAGTTACTCTGATGAAATCATATTTGGTAAACAAGGGTTGGCATATGAATATTAAATAGGAGATAAACTAAAATAATTGAATAAAAAATGTTATTTCAGTTCATTTCCTCATCACTTGTTTACTCTTTCAGATAACATTTAATCTGACTAAAGGTCAAGATGAAAAGCAAGTATAAGATGTATTTAAGAAAGAGTTCATATGAATTAAATTTTTATTCAGCAGTAATCACTGAGTTTCAGTGTATCATTAGAAATAATTTTTCTACTCAGCAGTGTACTAAGGTGCTGTCAAAACACAATATTATAAAAAAGATATAATTTTATATCATTCAGAAAGGAAGCTCATGAAAGAAAATGCAAAATTTTTATTTTGGAGGTTGTCTTGAGTCTTTTTTAATCTGTTTTTCATGGAGTCTTAATACTGCAAAGGGTGGGGTTTCCACCACTTATCTGGCATGATAAGTCCAATAAATAATAAATTTTAAAGTCAAGAAGTAAATCCTAGTATAAATTTTCATTAGGCTTCCTTTTTTCTAACCTTTGGATTTTTTTTCCCTTGCCATTTTCCTCTGTCTCTTTGTCCCACCCCCACCCCCACCTTCTTAACCTCAGAGCCCATAAGATATTTATTGACGTCCAGTGGTCCTTAAATTGTTCTTTTATTGAATTATCTTCTGTGTAAATGTCTAGTATTTGTTTTCTTCATTCTGACTTACTTTACTACTCATAATTTTCTCAAATTCCCTCCATTTTTCTAGAAAATGACTGCATTTCTCCCTTTCGAGTATATAAAACTCCATGATGTGTATATACCATGTCTTCATGTAGTCTCCTTCGATGAACATTAAGACTGCTTCCATTTTCTGGCCATTGTAAACAATGCTGCTTATGAACCCTGTAGAACACTGTAGAATGGGTTTTCTATTGATATCTTTTATACTGTTTTTATATGTGCCCAGGAGTGGAATTCCTGGGCCACATGGATCTTCATTTTTAGTTTAAGATTAATGCAGATTGTTTTCTACAGTGATGAATTGGGTATTTGGGGTAGGAACAGACCCAGAGTCCAAGGACTCTGCCTAGCTCTTCTCTTGGTTCTTATCTTCAGCAAGGAAAGAATTCAACATTGAGACCAGAATTACAGAAAAAAACAAGAGATTTGGATAGATAGGAAGGATAGGCAAACTCTAAGTGGAGAGGGGTCCTGAATGGGCAGTCACTGAGGTTGCAAGACATAGGTGCTTATTATGTAGGTGCAGTGGGCAAGGAGTAGGGGTTTGACCCACATTGTGTCTCTTGCTCATTGGCTGGACCCAGGGGGTTCTAAGCTACTGAGATCCACTGAGGTTTCCCATTTTATCTGCTATAAAGCTTTGGACCTTTGGTGTTATGTTGGCATTCCACTCTTTCTTGACTTGGGGGCCACACTCCTGGTCTGGTATTGTTCTCCAATCAGAATGGTAAATGGACCTAGGGCTTGTAGGGGTTGGGGTGGGGGTCAGGGTTAGAAGGCACCCTCCTGGTTCCAACTGAGTGTTTTTCAATGAGGCTGATCAGTGATCTTATGAAATTGTAGCATCCTGTTCTGAATGCCTACACCCATTTCCCAATATCCTTCTTCAATGGTGAACGAGTTTATATTCATACCAGCAGTGTAATAGGGTTCCTTTTTCTCTGCATCTTCTTCAGTGCATGTTGTTGGAGGCCTGTTCTTGTAGATGTGAGATGGTATATCATTGTGGTTTTAATCTGCATAGCTCATTAAAAGCAATGATAAATATTTTTGCATATATCTTTTGGCCTTCGGAGTATCCTCTTTGATTGTCTTCATATCTATAAGCTATTTTAGATATCAGTAGTTGAAATTGTCTAAACCTTATTTATATCTCTACTCCCGATTTTCAACTTAGAATATTCCATGGAAAAAAGTTATTTTTAAATTAATAATTAAAATAATAAAAGTAATAATTTAATAAATATTCTTTAAGATGACAAGACCCTCATAATAATATCTAATTTAGGGATATTGGTTACGTCAAATACACAGGTGTACATATCAAGAAGTTTCAAAATTCTTTAGGTATATTTTGTTTAATATGTACCTTATTTTTATTTTAATCCTGATTTTTGCTATTTGTGTAGAAATTTATGAGTTAAGCTTGATTATATGTATGTAGGGTATATTAAAATGTAAATAATTTTTTAGTTTTTTGATCTTTGGTCTCATTAAGGTGATGGTGAAGTCGTAGAACAGGTAATTGGTCAGCAAACCAATGACCAAGATGAGAGCATTCTTGATGGAATAATCAGGGAACTACAGAGAGAACAGGATCTGAGACTAATTAATGAAGGAGATGTTCCACATTTTCCAATTAATAGATCATACTCTGCTAATGGTGGTAAGTATATATTTATAAAGATATGGTGAATGCATTATATTTGTTTTAGTTGTACCAAGTAATTGCATTTCAGATTTTTTAAATTTTTCCATCAATTGATAAATTTTATTTTTTTACAAATTATGTTTATTGAAGTAAACTAAGTTTACCGCTTTGTAACTGCTTTTGGGGTTATAAGCTTAAAGCTCTGCAATTGTATACTTTCACACCCTGCATACCACCACTACCCCAATAATCCTCCAACAGTATTCTTTTCAGTGTCTTCCCTCCCTTACTTCTACCCTGTTACCTTCCTCTCCTGGGTGCCTCAGTTTTGCAGTTAGATGTTAAGAGTTTATTATTAGTTTTGTTTTGACTGACCCTGGAAGCATTTTATTAATTTTTAATTGTGATACCTACCGAAGTGTCTTTCTCTCATTATAATTTGTGGCTAAAATGACTTTGTACCTCCTAATATACTTAAAAAACTCTATAATGTATTTTCTGTTATTCAGTTTAAATAAGCAAGCTGCTGCCATAAATCATATCCATCATGATAAAGTAACTAACCTATAACATTTTCAAAATGAAACATTACCACCAAAAAATTACCTTCTTTTGTTGACAAGAAAGTGACCCTCTTCCTAGGGAATACAGATAGAACTTCCAAAGTGAATTTCACAATTGTTTGACCTCATTACCAGTATTATTCTAATATATTGCAGCTCTTCTTTCATTGTACACGAAATGTGTCTATGCACCTGAATTTTATAGAAATCTTGCCTTGTGTCAGTTTTACTTTTATCAAGAACTATTCTGTTTTAAAATTAAGTCATCTTTTGAGGTTTTGGCACATCTGTTTCTCTTTTTACATTTATGGATTTGGGGTATATTCCTGAAACAGGTGAGTCCACAGGGGAAAAAAAAGGTGATTTAAATTTGATGTAGTTCACAGATTATTTTACATATTCCCTTATTTCTTTAATATTTCATAAAATTAAAAGTGCTTCTTCCTATCATTTCTTAACACCTAACTTAGATAAAATTTCCTTCATCTGGAACAGTACAAGTAGTGAGGTGGTAATCCTATATTATCAGGCCTTTGTTGCTAAGATACTAAACTTACAACTCTGATTTAGGGATTCATTAGTGAAATCAACATATACTTCTACTTTCACTAGACTTCTTTGGATAGATTTGAAATGCCATTAGTCAGATGCCATTAACTTCTCTACAGTGTTCATTTGTTTTGAGTTGTTTTTTGTGCTTTTAACAGTTGACTATTCAGTTTTTATTTCTGCTTTATTTGTAAATACACAAAAGTAAATTTGTGGGACCTTTCTAGAGGATTAAAAAGGAAATTTTAAATCAATAAAAAATAAAAATTATGAAAAGGTTGGCTGTGTTGCCTTTTCTTTCACCTTTAATTGCTTATCAATCTCAAAATAAAAATTTTGATAGTTAAAATATTTTTGCATTTTTCCTTTTACCATTTTTGAGCCATAGAGACTATTTAGAAAGAAACCTTTTAATATACTAGTTTTCTGAACTAGTACTAATAAACATTTGACTCTACTAAATATTATGAAATAATACTTCTTTAAAATTTACTGATTTTTTAATAGGTGATGGTTGTAAAATGTTTTTTAAAAATTAAAAGAATTGTAGAAACTTTAAACATTTATTGATTGCCTTCTTTATTCATATACACTATAAAGATGGTACAGAAAATGTAGAGCAAAGGGATAGCAATATTGTCCAGTAGCATTATCTTTGAATCTTCGTTTTATTTAGACCTCTGGTTGGAAAAGTGTGGTACCTTTGTTCAGAGTGATGCTTTTCTTTGTTTTAATTTTAGCTCTGAGAAGTCCAAATATGAACATATCTTCTCCAAATATTGGACTCCGACGAAGTGGTCAAATTGAAGGTGTTCGACAAATGCATAACAATGCTCCTCGGAGCCAGATGGCCACTGAACGAGATCTCATGGCATGGAGCAGAAGAGTGGTAGTCAATGAATTAAATAATGGGGTTAGTAGGTGAGTCAATAAGGTAACATTTGTAAGAAAATTAAGATCTTTATCTTTAGTATGTAAATTAAAATATATTAATATTAGCATAAAAGCTAAAATTCATTTTAATTTAGCTGATTCATGTATTTTTCCACATTTGTTGATGTTTATTCCATAACAAAATTTAGCAGGTATCTTCAATTTGTTTAGTTTTGTGCTAAACGGTTTGTGGAATACCAAAAAATGAAAAACGTAATTTCTGTCTTCCATGTGTTTATAATCTCTAGGTTAAGAGATAAGAATAAAAATATAATTAAGAAAGAACATGAGACCATAGCTTATTTAATAATATCAGTGATCTGAAGATCCAGGATTTAGCAATGGTTCTAAGAAGGCCATGAACTTGGTATTGGAGCAGTTTTGGAGTACAATGCAGATAGATTCTAAAATCGGATGTTTTAGAGTGTTTATATTTAGGAATATTATTTCCTTGGATGGAAGATTTTCATTAGTATGAATTCAAACTTAGAATCCCTACTCTTATTTGTTATATGAACATGCACTATATTAACACCATATAAACCACATCAACTGGAAATAGATTTAGTAAAAACAGTCATTGACACAAAGCATAAAATTCATTTAAACATACTACCTTTCTAAACTAGCCTTTCACCCGATCAGCCAAACAAGTAGCAAACTTAATTTTATTTTCTTAATTTTTCTTTCCTCTGCAGTAATAAGAAAAAGGGAAACTTACGGACTGAATGCTAGCCCCTAATAGGAGAGCAATTTGTAATAAATTTTTTTCAAAACTTTAATAGTACCACTGATGGCCGAAAATTAAGCCGATTGCCATGTTGACTACAATAGCCATATGGTAGAAACAATTCAAGTGTCTGTCAACAGGCAAATGGATAAACAAAATGTCATCTGCGCATAAAGTAGAATATAATTCAGCCATAAAAAGGAGTTCTGATAGTGTTTGCAACATAGATCATTATGTTAATCTTAGAACATTATGCTAAGTGAAATGAGCCAGATACAAAAGGGCAATAGTATATAATTCTACTTGCATGAAACATCCAGAATAGGTAAATTATGTAGGCATAGGCTAGACCAGAGTTTATTAGGGGCAGAGTGCAGGAAAAATAGTTAACTACTATTGCTTAATAGTTACAAAGGTTATAGAGAAGAAGATAATGTCACGGAATTGTATACCTAGTATGAGTAAAATGGTAAAAATTGCATTTAAAGGTATTTTGTCACCTGACTTATACTATTGCTTTGCTTTTTGATGATATTCTATTCTTAGGGTTCAGGAAGAATGTCGATCTACAAAAGGTGACATAGAAATCGGTCTTTATACGGTTGAAAAGAAAAAAAAGCCATCTTACACTACCCAAAGGGTAAGTTTAGTTTTACAGCACTGTGGGATATACAATTTGCAGATACCAGGTTTTTGAATGGTGCTACTTATATATTAAGGGACTATTTTGATAGGCATTTGTATATAGGAAACCTATTTTTTGAACCGTAAATTGAGGAATAATTGAACCTTATTATAAATGACGTTCAAATTATATAGTCAGGCTGCACCCCAAAAATCTAGGATGTGGTGATTGTAGATGTAGTATATTTACATTAAAATACCATTTTATGTGCCTGTTGAGGTGGTGGGTGACTCTGGGCATTAAAATGATGTGTGCTATTTATAGAAATAAATTATTTTAAAAACTAAAAATAAAATAAAATACCATTTTAATATGGTAAAAGTGGAACACTAAAATTGTTATCACTAATTGCAGTGTAAAACAAATGATTAAATACCAAGGCATGTAGACCATGGCTACTTCCCATGGCTAAATCTGTGGTGACATTTATTCATCTGTTAGTAAAGTTTTATGGGAAAAGAGACACACTTATTCATGTGTTCATGTGTATATTGTCTCTGGCTTCTTTTATGCTATACAGATTTGAGTAGTTACAATAAATGTCATATGATATACAATTGCAGATATATTTACCCTCTGATCCATTCCAGAAAATATTTGCTGACTCCTACCCTAGACCCACTCCTGTCCCACTTAATCATATAGGAACAAAATCTGGTTTATACAATGGGAATATTTATATTTTCTGTAGAAACTGCTGATCAGGGAATAAGAGTCCTATCCCAACTAGGTACATTTGTTACTAGTACTGTGAAGTTGAACAAGCTAGTAACATAAGAATGCATAGGTTTTGTTTCCAGATCTAACCATAGCTCCCAAAGAATATGGTAAGAATTGGGAAGTCTAGACTGATTTTGATTTTAAAAATCTAGTCAATGGACACTAGGTTGTAAATATTTTTTCAGTATGTAAATATTTTATACATACTGAAAAAATTATCATTAATAATATCTCTAGATTTTATATCATATTGATGGTTCTTTACTTAATTTTGTTAGCTTATACGGTATTCTCTGATTGTGAATGACTAAGATTCATTATTTACATTCCTTTTTTCTGAAAGTTTCTCTGTCAAATAGAAAGCTTATCTGATATTAATAAACATGGTAGTTGAATCTCTAAACATTTTTATTTATATTAAAAATGAGAAAAATACTTACATATAAGATAGAAAATTATCACTGTGTGCTGATTCAATAGACTTTAAACCTGCTTATTCCTAATGACATATTAGGGTTATTGCTCTGACATATAGAATATAAGTGATGCAAGTTTATACTGGTAAAAGGTTAGAATAAAGTAGCTTTCACTTTTAGTTGTTAAAAATTAAATTTTAATTTTTATCTGTTTACTGAAATAATTTTATAAAACTAAACTACGTATTAAGAATATTATATAGCTATGTTGTAGATAGTCTTCATCCTATAATAGTATTAAATTGTGAATAATTTAGTGAGTGGGCAAATTCTTACAGTTTGTACTTACAATACTACCTTTATTCTGGTTAAAAAGAGATGACTAATCAATTTTAGTAAAAGGTGGATTAAGTACAAACACAGTCATGTTTTTCTTTACTTTTCAGATTTATTTTTAATCTTACCATTCCTGTTTACCCCAACTAATTTGCTTTAAATATATATATGTATATTCCTTCATGTTAATTACTGAACCTTTCATTTTTAAAAATCCATTTGTTCCTTTTTTCTATAGAACGATTATCAGCCTAGCTGTGGGCGATCTTTACGAAGGACGCAGAGAAAGCGCCAGCATGCTTACCAAACACGTTCCAACATAGAGCATAATTCGCAAACATCGAGTCAAAATTCAGGTGTACAGGAAGAGTTAGACAGCTCCTCAGAGGTTAGATATCCTATTTGCTCAATGTAGTTTTTTCACAATTAGTATGATAAATTTGAATTTACCATTAATAGTTATTTCTCTAATAGAAAATTATTTTAATGACCTTTTATAAGAGTTTTATTTATTAATAAGGTATTATTACTGAATTCCTTTAGGTATCTTCTTTGATTTATACCTAAAGCATTATCTTGGTTGTATTACTGAATTCCTTTAGGTATCTTCTTTGATTTATACCTAAAGCATTATCTTGGTTGTAGGTATTAAACATGCCAGGAAAAGTCTGGTTTTGGTATAGTGAGGGAAGGTAGTAAAATGAAACCTGCTTAGAAATGGAAAGACGTAGACTATAATAAGCTACATAGTCATAAAACCAGTTGACAGATGTAACTATCAGAACATGTACACATTGTTATTGATGATTTCATCAATAATAGAAATTGCTGAGTAGTGTTTTTGTTAGACACATCTTTCTCATGGTAATGGAATGGCAGTTCTTCGTATTGCTCTCTTCTCTAGTCCTTTTTACCTTTTGTTCTTTTGAAAGATAATCAGTTTAGTTTTGCATTGATGTGAGGTTGTACAACCCCATTCTTTTCCCATTATTCACATATCTCAAAGTCTTATCAATAATGTAACCATTCCCCCTCCCCACTCATGAAAATGTTCATCTGACAAGAATGAGCTTGAATTTAGAAATTGGTATTATTTTTAATGAATAACGATATTATAGGTGTATTCTTGAAAAACCCTCTTACTCTTGATCCACTCTTGATTCCTCTTGATCCCTCTTGATCCATGGGAGATTAGAAAGATTAGGATCACCATCTCCCCTAAAAATGACTATTAAAAGAAAATAGTACTTGCTAAAAGGAAGACCCAGAAGTCCCTGATAGAGTACTAGGTATTTGCCGTGGAGAATCCAAACTAAAGTTGATGCCGACTAAGGGGAAGAAATAGGAGAAAGTGAAGGGGAGTGTAACTAGGAGAGTAGATTGCTCTAGCCAGCAGAACGGATTAAGGATCGGTCATTCATTCACAACATGATGGGACATTATGACACACTGAATTTCTTTGGATGAATGTCATTGACTCGGTGGACAACCTGAGACATATTTGTTACTAGTGCTGGTGAGAAAAGGACCCCAACCCTTTCACCCCCAGAAAAGATCAAAGAGACATCAAACTAAGCCAGTCTGTGCTGCATTGAGGCCCAGTAACAGAAGTACTGGTGGGATAACTCACTAATCCTTTACAAAGTACAAAACATGCAAGGCTTACAGTCTTGGTCCCTCAAAAGTGGTACAGTGTGAAAGTGGTGGAGGCAGGGCATTGACAGCAGTTGCCTGGGGCCTTACCCAGATAATATAGCACAAGCTCCTCACTTAGGCACCTCCCATCTGCCAGGCCCAGCTGAGAACTGGAGTATGGACCTTGTGGTCCAGAGCTAGTTCTCCCCTCAGGAGACGCAAGCTTCATAGATCACTTCCTCTGGAAGAAAGTAGCATCTGAGAGGGCAGATGGGAAGTTAAGAAAATTAAAGTACTGAACAATGCTTGCTGTGAAGAGAAAACAAAGGAGGTAGAGATAACCAATTTGATTCTTCAAACTGAGGATGAGAGTTTAAACCCCTGACTCCTGTCCTGCTCCTACCTCACACCAAGGTAAAGTGAGAGGAGAAACAAATAAAACTATACCCCTGGCTCCCCCACCTCAAAAACAAACAAAAAAACAAAGCAACACACATAATTAAAAAGCAGGGAACATTTGAACACAACATGGAAAAGGAAAATGAGAACAGAAGTTCTGGAACAAATAGAAAAGCTACAGAAATAGAGTACTTGTGCTAAATGGGATATACTAGAAGGTCAGTCAGGGGGAGATAGGCAGGTATAAAATCTTAAAAAGGAGATCCAGGAACAAAGAGTTAGTAACCAAAGAAATTGAAAATATTAAGAGAATGCAAAAAGACTGAATGAAATGCAGACAAATTTAGAAATAGCTAAATAGAATTAAAGTGGTAGAAAATTTTCAGAAATAGAAGACTCAAGTATATAAATCAACCAATAAGAAAAAAAGAATCAAGACATGGGGAAAATGAAGAAATTATGAGAAATTAAGAAATGAAAGTTAGAATAAATAGATTTGATGAACATTTATAGAGTTTTCCATCCCCAAAGAAATGAATATACATTGTTCTTAATTGTTCATGGAACATTCTCAAAGATAGATTTTATGCTGTGATATAAAACATGTCTCAGAAAATAAACAAAAATAGAAACTAAATCCAGCATCTTCATAGAGTGTAGTAAACCAAAACATATGGAGACTAAGCAAAATGCTTCAGAACAACTCCTGGGTCAAAGAAGAAATCAACAAAGAGATTAAACAGTATCTTGAGACTAATGTAGCGAAAACAGAGACAAGCAACCAGAGACCATGACACTCCTTAAAAGCAGTACTGTGTAGGAAATTCAAAGCAATGCATACCCACATTTAAAAAAAAATAAACAATAACAACTCAAACTACCTTACCTAACTGCATCTGAAAAAACAGGAATAAAAAAAGAGGAATAAAAGTATCCAAAAATCTGTGAAAAGAAAATTCTAAAAATTCAAGCAAAAATGAATGAAATAGAAAACAAAAAGATAGTCCAAAGGTTGGTGAAAACAAGAGTTGTTCCCTTAACTAAGCTTAGAAAGAAGCCTCAAATAAATAGAATCAGAAATGAAGTTGCAAAATATACTGCAGAAATACATAGGATCATAAGAGAATATTTTGAATTTATGCAAACTTGGATAACCTAGAAAAAATGTACAAAATTTTCAGATGCATATAACCTTCTCGAGTGATTCAGAAGGACAAAAGCCCAGCACTAGATGATTTGGTAAAATCTACCAAACCTTCAAAGAGAAACTAATACCTATCCTACTCAAGCTCTTCAAAAAAATTGAAGAGGGACATAAACCCCTAACACATTATATGAGGTCAACACTACCTTAATCCCAAAACCCCACAAAGACAATATGAAAAAAGGAAAATATAGACCATATCCTTGATGAACATAAGTACAAAAATCCCCAACAAAATCCTAGCAAACAGATAAAAGTATGTTTCAGCCCAGAGATGTAAGACTAGTTCGACATTCATAAATCTATCAAGGTCATTTGCCAAATCAACAAAAAGGAAGATGAAAAACACATGATCATCTCAATAGGAGGGGAAAAAAACTCAGTAAAAGCCAGCATCTATTTATGATAAAGGCTCAAAAAATGTGAATACATGGAACTAATTTAAACATTTTAAAAGCCATGTAAGATAACATTTACTCAATGGTGAAAAGTTGAAAGTATTCCCACCAAGATTAGGAAAATGACAGTAGTCCACTATCACTGCTGTTACTAAATATAGTATTGCAAATCCTAGCTGAAGCTATTAGGCAAGAAATGACATAAAAGAAATCCAAATTGGAAAAGAAGTGAAATTGTCACTATTTGCAGATGACATGCTAGAAAATAAAGACTTATTACAAAACATCTAGAAATAATAAATGAATACAATAAAATGTGAGGATACAATTGCATACAGAAAAATCTGACATTTCTATATGCAAACAGCATATCCAAAGAAAGGGAAATATGGGAAATGTTCCCATTTATAAACACTCCAAAAAATAATTGAATACCTAGGAGTAAACATAATGAAGGAGATGAAGGACTTATATATTGAACACTGGAAAACCCTGTTAAGGGAAACAAAGGAATACACACAGAAATAGCAAGCTATTCCATGGTCATGAATTTGAAGAATAAACATCATTAAAATGTCATATTACCTAAGGCAATTTGCAGATTGAATGCAGTATCAAAATTACAGTGACTTTTTTTCAAGGAAATTGAACAATGATAAATATATATGAACCATGGAAGACCCCAAATACCTGAAGCAATCTTGAGGGGAAAGAAGGAAAATGACTTAAACTATATCTCACATAGTAATCAAAACAGTATGGTACTGGAACCAAAAACAAATTCATATTAATGGAAAAAATAGAAAATAAACCCATGTAAATATGAACAGTTAATCTTTGACAAAATGCTATGGCCATACATAATAGAGGGGAGAAAAAGCCTTTTTTAACAAATGATATGAATAGCCACATGGGAAATAATGGATCTATACCTAACTCCATACACAAAACTCAAAATGTATTAAAGATTGGAATATAGGGAAAATATTGTAGTGTACCTACCACAAAGTTGTACTCAGGGGCTCAATCTCAACAGCATCGGGGGAAAAAGCAAAAATAGATGCGCTGTTCTATGTCAAACCACAAAGCCTTTGTAGCTCAACAGGAACCATCACAAACAAAAAGGCATCAGAGGTTTCATTTTTTTTGCATGTTGTGGTCCAGTTTACCCAGCACCATTTATTGAATAGACTGTCCTTGCTCCATTATATTGTCCCCCCCCCCCTTTGTCAAAGATTAGTTGACAGTACATGTGTGCCTTTACTTTTGGGCATTCTGTTCTGTTCCATTGGTCTGTGTGTTTTTATTTCAGTACCAAGCTGTTTTAATTATTATGGCTTTGTAATATAGTTTGAAATTTGGGAGTGAAATGCCTCCAGTCTCTCTTTTTTTGGTCAGAAGAACTTTGGCTATTCTGGGTCTTTTTTTATTTTTATTTTGTATTAAATAATTTATATATATATATATATATACACACACACACATATATATATATTACATCATTTTAATCTCCGTGGGTCACCCAAACCTCCCCTCCCTGACTCCAGCTGGTCAGCACCCTCCCATTGTGTACTTTCATTTGGTTGTCCATATATTAGTGAAACCATTTGGTTTCTGTCTTTCTGACTTGTTTCTGATAGTATGGTTTCTTCTAGATACATCCATATTTCCATAAATTCATCAAATTTGTCATTTTTAATTGATGAGTAATACTCCATTGTGTGTATATACCAAATATTCTTCATTTATTCATCTGTTTTGGGGCATTTGGGTTGTTTCCATGTCCTTGCAATTATAAACAGTGCTGCAATAAACATCTGAGCACAGGTATCCTTTTGTATCCACATTGAGGTCTCCTTTGGGTAGATTCCCAGAAGAGCAATTCCTGGGTCAAATGGTAGTTCCACTTTCATTAGTTTGAGGGTCCTCCATACTGCTTTCCATAGTGGCTGGACCAGTTTACATTCCCACCAGCAGTGTAAGAGTATTCCTTTCTCTCCACATCCACACCAGCACTTGTTTGTCGCCTGTTTTTTTTTTTTTTATGTGCACCATTCTTACTGGTGTAAGGTGGTATCTCATTGTGGTTTTGATTTGCATTTCCCTGATTGCTAGTGATGTTGAACAATTTTTCATGTGCCTGTTGGCCATTTGTATTTCCTCTTCGGAGAAGTGTCTTTTTAGTTCTTCTCCCCATTTTTTGAATGTGTTTCTTGTTTTGTTTTTGTTTAGTTGTGTATGTTCCTTAGGGATCTGCATTATTAAACCCTTATCACTCTTGTGGAAGATAAAATTTTTTTTGCAATTGGTTGGGCTTCTTTTAGTTTTTTTCTGTTGTCTCTTCTGCTGTACAGAAGCTTTTCAGTTTGATGTAGTCCCATCTGTTTGTTTTCCTTCATTTTTTTGCCATATACAGATGTTTTCAAAAAGGAATTTCTGAATTGTAATTCATGGAGGGTTTTGCCCAACTTTTCTTCTTTGTACATGTTGTGAGGATGTTGTCTTGGTCCATTTTTTTTGCATATCTTAGTCCAATTTTCCCAGCATAATTTTTTGAAGAGGCCATCTTTGTTCCAATATAAGATTTTCCCTCCTTTGTCAAAGATTAGTTGACTATATATGGTGTGTTTTTTTCCCGGGCTCTCAGTTATGTTCCATTGGTCTGATTGTCTGTTGTTGTACCAGTACCATGCTGTTTTAATTATTATGGTTTTGTAGTATAACTTGAAGTCTGGTATAGTTAGGCCTCCATTCTTTTTTTTTTTTTTTTTTTTTTTGGCTAGGCGGCTTTTTGATATTCAAGGTCTTTTGTTATTCCACATGAATTTCTGTATAATTTTTATTCTATCTCTTTAAAGAATGTCATTGGAATTTTTATAGGGATTGCATTGACTCTATAGATTGCTTTTGGTAGGATGGCCATTTTGGTGATGTTAATTCTTCCAAACCATGAGCAAGGAATGTCTTTCCATTTCCTTATGACTTCTATCTCTTTTAGCAGCATTTTAAAGTTTTCTTTGTATAGTTCCTTCATGTGTTTTGTTAGGTTTATTCCCAGATATAGAATTGTTTTTGATGCGATGCTAAATGGGTTGGCTTTTTTAATTTCTTCTCCTGCTGCTTGGCTTTTTGTGTATAGGAACGCTACTGACTTCTGTGTGTTGATTTTGTAACCGGCAACCTTACTGAACTGGTTTATTGTTTTGAGAAGTTTTTCTGTAGATTTTTTGGAGTTCTCTACATAAAGAATCATATCATCTGCATATGATAGCTTCAGTTCCTCTTTTCTTATTTGTATTCCTTTTATATCTTTTCTCTTGCCTTATTGCCCTGGCTAGAACTTCCAGTACAATGTTAAAAAGTAGTGGAGAGAATTATAGGCAGACAGTTGCAGAGAAGGTGACCTGGGTGAAGACACTGTATGAGGAGCTAAATCTGCCAACTTTGCTCACACAATATTGGGAAGAGAGTTACTACCACCTTATAGTTTGTATTGAGTAGTATGCTGCACACCTGCTCCTGGCCATCTTCCTAGGACTCATAAGGAAAAGCTATAAGCAGAAAATATAAGTTTGAGTCTGGGGACCAGGAGGGAAGGCTCTCAATAAATTATTGTCTAACCTTAAATAAATAAATATATGAAAACTAAATACAAAATCATATATGTATGACTATGGACACAGCCTGCACTGTCCACAGTTCCACGTCATGGAACCAAGCTACTACCTTTCTACAAACAAATGGATAAATTTGTGGGATATCTACCATACAGCTATGCAAAGAAGTTGAAATTGAGTGGTTTTAGAGACAAAATAGATGGACTTTCAGGTGACTGTTAAATTAAAGAGATATTGGATGGTTTTACTTCTCTGTGGAATATAAATAACCAGAAAACATACACAGGCAGAATACAGCAGGAGTAAATCTTGGACTTGGTAAAAGTATGTTATGCTTACTGAGGGAACATGTGGGTGGTAGGTGAGGTTAGGGGAAGGAGCAGAAGGGGCATTGACATAGGTGGTTTGATGGAGAGTCACATACAGATGGAACTTGCACATACAGAAGAGCAAAAATGTATTCTCAAAGTAAAAATAAAAAATTTTGAAAAGAATTCTCATTCAAATAAATATGGCTAAAATGATTTTTACCAAGGTTTGCTTCATAATAATCCCTAGAATATGAGGCAGTTGGTGAGGGTATAGATAAAACAAAATAGGCAGTGAATTGTTTTCTGAACTGGGGATTGTAAACACAAGGTTATGTTCTTGCCCTCTGTGTTTGTGTGTGTGTGTGAGATATAAGGATTATTGATTTTTTATGTAGAGTATTCACTTGGTAGAGATATAGGTAATTCCTTTTTGTTTGTTTTTTTTTTTGAGAGTTTTGTTTTTTAGATTTACAGTTCCTCTTAATTTATTTTTAACTGAGGTAATATTTGTATATTCTCAGCAGGTAATATTTGTATATCCAAAATAGAGCTCCCACCAAGAAATAACCCATAGTCCACCACCACAGTTCTTTTAACTTCCTTTTCTTTTCACTTTTACCTCTCCCTCAGCCCTTCCTACCCTTGGGTGTTTAAGTTCATCTTTTTGATTGTTGCATACTATTCCAATATACCTATATACCACATCTTCTTGAGCCAGTTATGTGTTCTGGGGAACTTCAGTTGTTTCCTTAATTTAGTTATAGTAAATAGTGCTACAGTTAACATAGGAGAGCAAATTTCCTTTCAAATTAGTGTTTTTTAATTTTTTGGTTAGATGCTTTGGAGTGGAATGATTGTGTCAAAAGCCAGATCATTTTTTTAATGTATTGAGTTTCCTTCATACTGCTTTCCATGATGTCGGGAGCAGTTTGCATTCCCACTAGCAGTGTAAAAGGGTTACCTTTTCTCCACATCTTATCATTTGTTGTTTCTGGACTTTTCAATGGGGCATTTTCACAGGTGTGATAATTGTGGTCTTGATCTCATTGTAGTCTTGATTTTTATTTCCCTAATGATAAGTGATGGTGAACATTTTTTATGTGCTCATTTGCAGTCTGCTTATCTCCTTTGGAGAAGTGTCTGTTCAGTTCTGTGTGTTTTTTGATTGAGCTACTTGTCTTGTTTTTGTAGAAGTTTAAGTGCTCTTGAATGCCTTTGATAGCAGTCTTTTTTCAGATTTATGGTGTACAAATATTTTCTCTTATTTAGTAGGATGTCTTTTTGTTTTAATTTCTGTCCCTGTTCAAAAGGTGCTTAACTTGATGTCGTCCCAATTATTTATGTTCTTTTGTTTTCCTTGCAATTGGGGAAGACTTCTGAAAAGCATCACTAAAGCTTATGTCATGAAAAAGTATGCATATGTTGTCCTCTATCTACTTATGGTTTCAGGTTTTATATCCAAGCATTTTGTCCATGTTGAATTTATTTTTGTTTATGGTGAGACAGACAGTAGTCTAGTTTCATTCTTTTTCACACAGCTGTTCCGTTTTACCAACACTGTTTATTGAAGAGGCTATCCTTGTACCTGTGTATATTTTTGGTTCCTCTGTCATAAATTAACTGTCCATATAAAAAGAGAATTTTAGACCAGTCTTCCTAATAAGCACAGACACAAAAATCTTTTAAAAATCCTAGCAAACTGAATCCACAATGCATTAAAAGGATCGTACACCAAGACTAAGTACTGTTCATACCAAGGATATAAGTATGTTTCAGCATCAAAAATAAATCCACGTAATTCACCCCATCAACAAAAAGATAAAAATCATATATGGTCATATCAGTAGATTCTGAGAAAACTTTTGATAGAACCCAACATCCACTTATGATGAAAACCTTCAATAAACCAGGGATTGAATGAAACATACTTTAACATAATAAAAGTCATCTATAGCAACCCCACAGCTAATATCAATATCAGTGGTGAAAAAGTGAATGTTTTTCCACAAAGATCTGGTACAAGACAAGTGCACTCTCACCACTATTATTTAACACAGTATTGGAAGCTCTAGCTAGAGCAGTTACACAAGAGAAAGATATAAAAAGAATCTAATTGGGAAAAGAAGTGCAAGTATCATTATTTGCAGATGAGAACCCTCAAGATTCCACAGAAAAACAAATTAAAACAATCAATTTAGTAAAGTAGCAAGGTATGAAATACATAAATATTAGTTGCCTCCTTATATACAAAGACATAGATTAGGAAGAAATTAAGAAAAGTGAACCCACTTTACACCAAAAATATCTATACAAAGAAAACTACAAGACATTGTTGAAAAAATAGAAAAAGACACAAAGAAGTGGAAAAAAAATAAATTCCTGCTCATGGATTCCCTGCTTATGAGTAGAAGAATCAACAAAATGTCCATCATACCTAAAGCAATATACAGATTCAACACAATCCAAATAAAAATCCTAAAGGTGCTTTCTAAGAACTGGAGCAAATGCTACTGAAATTCTTATGGAATCACACACACAAAAAAATAGCAAAAGCAGTCACAAAAAAGAAACAGAATGGCGTTAAGACATTCCTAGACCTCAATTTTTATTATAAAACCATAATAATAAAAGCAGCCTGATACTGTAACAAAAACTGACACACAGACCAATTCAATAGAACTGAGAACCCACAAATAAACCAACCCACACAGATACTTTTAAAACAAATGGATTTAACTTTTAAGAGACTTATATTTGGAAGTCTTAAGTCTCTTCAGTTTTTGAAATGATAAAAGATGCCTTGTGTCATTAACATAGTTGATGCTAGACATTTCTAAATAAGTGATAGACTTAGTTGTATAGGATATATGTAAAAAAGGTGATTTTACTGGAATGTTTCTAGGTGTATATTTATATCTCAATTCCTGGTTCTCTTTCTTGCAGGAAGATGAAACAGTTGGCACAAGTGATGCTTCTGTAGAAGATCCTGTTATTGAATGGCAAAGTGAAAGTTCTTCCAGGTAGTTTTTTGATGGTTATTATTTCATCAAAAATGATTTGACAGTTTAATATGAAGAAATGTTCTTGTATAAATTTGATAAAATCAGAGTTAAAGTAGTATTTTGTAGTAGAAAGCATAGTTGACTAAAAGCCCAAAGGCCAGGTCTCTTATCCTGGTTCTGCCAATATCTTTTTGGCCATGTCACTATGAACTTCAGTTATCTTATTATAAAATAGGATCCCTTATAAATCCATAATTCTACATTTTGGCAGTGTCCATTTAACCATTTCTAGGGATAAGGAATAGTTTTGTTAAAGAAATCTTTTGTGATTTAGGTCAGGAATTTGAACTTTAAATCCTTTATGGGAAAATAAGATTAAACTTTAAGAAACATTTGCTTAAAATCAATTAGCTAATTATCAAAATTCTCTTGACATTTCTCTTAGATTAGGACAAAATCAAATCATGTTATAGTGTTGTTTGATTACAAATGATCTTTCAGTTATGAGTAAAAACTATTCTCTTTCTAAACTTGCATATTCATGATTCTTATGTTACAGTGATTCTTCCAGTGAATATTCTGACTGGACAGCAGATGCTGGGATAAATTTGCAACCTCCAAAAAGACAAACCAGACAAGCAACTCGGAAAATATGCAGCAGCTCTGAGGAGGAAAATTTGAAGTCTTTAGAAGATAGGCAAAAAAAACCTAAACAGACTAGAAAGAAGGTTTGTAATTTTACAGGTTGTACTTATTGGGTGTTTGTTTGCTTTTGTTTTTGATAATTGAATATTTTACAGTAACATTTGACTTCTCTCTAAAGATCACATTCCATCTTAGAAACTAAGTAAAAATATTAAAATGACCTTAAAGTGTAAAGAATTTTACACGTTAAAATTTTTGGTTACAAAAATAGAGATCCTTATTTTAATTACTATATTTAATTAAGCATAGTGACAATTTTTTGTGAAAATGTAGCATTTTGAATAATAAGTTATTATAGAATAGAAATGTTATTCTTGTCATGGCACCAGTCATAAATTTCTATACATTTTTTTGTCTTATAAAATGGAAAAGATATACTAAATCATCTAGGACTCTTCCATTTTTTATGTGTTTATTTTCACTCCAATAATGATTTCTTTCCCCATCGTGATTTCATGTGAATGACATAAAGACTTAATCTGTATATTTCTTTGAATATTAATTTGAGAAATTGTTGTGTTTGCATTTTTTTAATATCCAAAAGAGCAGGTTTATTATAAAAGGGAAAGAGAAGTACAGGATGTTTGCACAGACATAAGTAGACAGTAAAAACTGTCCCTGAAAGGGACAGGTTAGTTGAAAGAGAAGTCTGCACAGTCACAGGCAGGCAGGAGAGCTGCTGCTGCAGCTTTGCGAAGGGAAGCTGGTGGAGAGAAACTCCTGCACAGTTACAGACCAGCAGGTCTGCTTCTGTGTGTGCATTCTTTAGCATCTAGCCATAGATAGACAGAATCATCTTGACTGCTACCATTTTACTGACAAAATTTCTCATTGCTTACTCATGTGGTAGTCTAGGGACATAGAAAATAAAATTTGTAGGTTTTAGATAGTGTATATTGTCATTGCTAATGTGTTAGAAGAAATTGAGCAACATGCTAAAAAAGTCATGTAATCGTTTTGTTAGTACAAAGGTTGTTAATTGGTAAAGGAAAATACTTAAAATTTGTGTACTTTAGCTTTTATTTTTTAACGTTCTCTACCTGTTATTTTTCATACTATTGTTCTTGTATTTATGATTCATACATTTGTGAACTGTATTTTAGAAAGGAGGACTGGTTTCTATGGCAGGTGAGCCCAGTGAAGAATGGTTTGCCCCTCAGTGGATCTTGGATACTATTCCACGTCGTTCCCCATTTGTTCCACAGATGGGAGATGAGGTAACTGTTAGCTGTTACAACCCTTTTCTCTTAGAACATCAAAAGCATTTACTTCTAATAGTCTGGGGACATTTTATTCTCAATTATATTTATTTATACACCATCTTAGCTGCTGTATTCCATTATGTATTTCTTGTGGCTAGTAAGTAAATCTTGTTAACCTTTTTATTATTTATAGGACCCAATAAAGATCTTCACAGTACTACATGATCAGTGAGCATAGAGATAGATTGGTTTGTAAAGTCATTAAAATAATTTCATTATTCTTGTCAGCAGAATTGAGTGATATTTTGAATCCTAATTCTTAAATCCTAATACTATATTATTTAAAAAGCCCCTGTTCAACCTAGTAAAAAACATAATAGACGATAAATTACCCTTGGTTAGGAGAATATCTTTGTATAAGTAAGGCCTTCCTATTGATTCTTTCATTGAATAACAGGCATATTTATATTGTTCAATCAAGTATTATATTTCTATCTGGTGAAAAAATTTATTTGCAAACAAAAATGCAGTAACAATATTTGAGCTCTAGTGGTTTGTATAGTCTGATACTTTTAACTTACTCACTTTTGAGTAAATACTTATACAATTTTCAATTTAAGATTAGTAATAAGAATGGGATATTATCATTGCAGTAAAAGGAATGCAACCATGAAATGGCTGAAAAATTTCCCCAGTATTTTTTCTAATTGCCTGTTATAGATACCTTTTACCAGTGATAACTAGCAGATAGCCCTATGAATAAGTTACTACTTGCTGATATTTGATAATCTTTTGATATCATTAAAATGTTTCTTTTCATAAGTGTTTTTATAGGTATTAGACTTTTGTTTGTGTGGTTGTCTTAATAGAACATGCTCTGTTAAATACTATATTGAAAAGAAGTTTTCTCTAAGAATATCTAAACTCAGAATTTGTTTTATTTATTGCCTGTTTTCATAGAGGTTAATAGAAGTAACATCAAATTAATCTTAGAAGACTTTTGGGGAAAAAAATAAGAATTTTTGTGCATTATTGTGGTCTGATAAGATCCTCTATTCTGTAGGACCATTTTTATCCTGATAGAATCACATTCCTTCTACTTTGTTAAACTTTGCACATTCTTATATATTTCAAGACTCAAGTGTAACTCAGTTTGCAACAGTGTTATATCGTTTAGAGGTATAAGTTTACATTTCTTCAGATTTGCACCAAACCACACCAATCACCAGGGACTCATTATCCCATTCAATTTGATATTGAGCCCCTCTCCACTTTGCATTTCCAGCCCTACCTTTCCCCTTTGGAAACCTAATTTACATAGTCAGATTTCTAAGTTTTGGTTTGGTTTAGTTTTGACTGTTTCTTTGTTTAGCTCTTAAAGTAGATGAAATCTTGCCATTTGTGATAACAGAGGTGGAACTCCACAGGAGTATGTTAAGCAAAATGGATCAGAAGAAGAAAGGCAAATACTAGATGATTTCACTAATATGGAATATAAAGACTACAAATGCTTGTTCTTCAAGATCTAGCTCAAATACCAACTTCTCAGAGATGTTATCCAACTTTTTTTTTGCTTGAATTAGCTCATCTACATTATTGGTTTTTATTATACACATTATATTCTGCTTGTACTAATACGTATATCCACAACCTTGAGGAAATGAAATTTTTTTGATGTGTATGACAATACACATCATAGTGCCTTGTACATAGATGTTCAGTCAGTATATGTGAAATACAAAACTACGTATATATGCATAATAAAGGATGTCTGATTGATACGGTTATTTTTTACCGTAATATTTGTATACGCCATATATGTCTTACTCATTTTCTATTTATTTTTAGGTATTAGAAATTCTGTCTCAGTATGTAGAATTGAGAAAACCAGAGGGAGGAAGAATGGAAATGGGGAGCAGAAAGGGGAGGGGACCTGTAGAGTGGAAGAGGATTATGGGTGTTTCCTTGGTGGTGAGCATAGTGTGGTCACATGCATCTGAAGAGGTGCATACCTATACCTCTAAATGGTATGCACTGTTAGAATCCATTGTTGCCTCAATAAAAATAATATAAAAAATGAAACTAATGTAGACCTTGTTGATTGGTATGGCAGTGTATTTTTTTATCGCCATCATATTTTCCTTTAATTCTTTATTTTTTTAGCTTTTTTTGATTGTACATATGTATCTGTGTGTGCATATAATATACACACACGTATATGTGTATGTATTAACATCATTGTCTACCCTACGATTCTCCCATCACCTTATCACCTATGAAGGATCTTAGTCTTTGGTGCTCTTTCCCTCCCCCCATTTCCTTCTGCCCCCTCTCTCACTCTATGTTTCAGTTCTATATTTTTGGCTGTTTTATGTTTTTCTTGTCCATTTGTTTTTCTTAACTCCTTCATATAAGTGAGACCATCTCATATTTCTCTCTTTCTTTCTCACTTATTTCCATTAAGATGATTCCTTCTAGCTCCATCCATGTTGCTGCAAATGACATTGGTTGTCTTCTTTGATTGATGAATAATATTCCATTGTGTAAATATACCACATCTTCTTCAACCATTCATCAGTTTTGGGGCATTTGGGTTGTTTCCATATCTTTGGAATTGTAAATGCTGCAATATATACGCACGTACAGGTGTTCTTATGGATTAGTGTTTTTGTATCCTTTGGGTAGATTCTTAGTAGTGGGATTGCTGGGTCGAATGGTAGTTCTACTTTCAATTGTTTGAAAGTTTTCAACACAGCCTTCCATAGTGACTGGACCAGTTTGGCACCCCCACCAGCCCACAAAGAACTCACACAACAAAAACAAAGCAAAAATCCCAGTTGAAAAAATGGGGAGAACTAAAAAGACACTTCTCCAAAGAGGAAATACCGGTGGCCAATAGGCATATGAAAAAATGCTCCACATCACTAACAGTCAGGGGAAATGCAAATCAAAACCACATTTAAATACCAACTTCCACAAGTAAGAATGACCCATATTAAAAAAAATGGGCAACAACAAGTATGTTAGTATATTTTTAAAATCTCATAGTATGGTCTTTTAAATGTTACTTCTATTTGTTAATCTCTACCACCATTTCAAAATTATATGGAAAAGAAGCCTTTTTTAATGAATCAAAATATGGTAGTAAATGCTGCCTTAAAGTGCTGAGGGTCAAGGTTCAAGTACTTTTATTCATTTCCCTTCTATAACCTGTTAGTACTAATTCTTGTAAAGGAAAAAATTACATTCCTGGAAATAGCTCTATTTAGTATATATACTCCATATCCACAGGCTACTAAGTAGAGTTATTTAGTATACTATATGTACTATATGAATGGTACATAGACTGAGTGTTAAACTGTTACTATTTAGAATGTCAGTTATATTTTGAAGTAAGGTACTTTAAAATATTGCCAATTTTATATATATTTGCCATTATTCTTTTTCTTCAGCAGACTTAGAAAAAGCTGCTACAGGGAAATGGAATGTGTGTATAGTATTTATATCATAGTTTTTTGCATAGGACTGCATAAACAGGCGTATTTAATGAGCTTTGAGGGTGACAAGTACCATTATTATGCAGTTTTTTTTCAAAATTAGTTTGTTGTAAACAAGATATTTGTAGTAGCACATATTAGTGTCTAGAGACATGTTAAATAGTTTACTGCTATTTATTACCTCATGGGTTTTTTTGTTTTAGCTTATCTATTTTAGGCAAGGACATGAAGCATATGTGCGGGCTGTGAGAAAATCAAAAATATACAGTGTTAATTTACAGAAACAGCCATGGAACAAAATGGATCTCAGGGTAAGTCTGCTAAATTTATAACCTGTACAAATGAAATAGGTTTAGAATTAAGTTATTTGCCCATAAACTTTTTCCTCAGTTTTATACATATTTCACTATTGATTATATATTATATATCCAAGATATGATGTACTGTGGTCTTAAACAGCCAAGTGTTATAGGTTATATTTTATATGTTTCCCAAAATGTGTATGTCACCTCTTGATTATTTTATCTGACTTCCTTCAACTTTAGATCTTACAGTCTGCACTGTACTGTAATTAGAGCAAAACATTAGTTCTCTGCTATGGATATTTTCTCACAGCAACTTGATACATTCTGTAAGGTCTATAATAGACCTTAGAAATAGAAAACAAATACTCTCAAAGTTCCAGCACTTTTGAAATGCAGTGAATATCATAAATCCCAAGAAGCTCAGAACTTTGTGGTACTTTGGTGATTATATCTCAATATAGTATCAATGTAGCTTCATGGTATTATTAATTAAAACAGTTATGCATGTTTTAAGAGTAGAATTTACTGTCTACAGATACATATTCATTCATACAGACAGGCAAACTGATATAGAGATATATATACCATCATTTCCACTTAGGTTTGTATATTTTTTTGTTCTTTTTTTTTCAACTTGGGTAACATGAGATAAAAGGCAGTATTTCAGTGGTTTTCCATGTAAATGAAGAGTTATTCTGTAATGATACTTATTAGGAAGAATATAAGAGAGAATGTATATGTTTACTAAAGATTTAGACACTTTAAAAATTGTACTAAGATTTTAAGATCCTAAAATAAAATATCAAGTAAACTTTATGTAATTATCTCCTAGAAAATACCATCTATTCTGAGTCAAGTAGAACTTATTCTTATTTTTTTAAAATAGGGAAATAAATACAACATTTAACTTCTTATTTTAAATTCAAACCTTGTTGTTCTAGGAAAGTGTTAAGAGATAGTATATATGTATTACAAGAACCTGGGCTTTGGATTTATACCTAAATTTCAGTCCCAGCTCTGCTCTATTCTATTGCATAACTTTAAGCAAGTGACTGTATCCAGAGACTCAGTTTTGTCATGTTTAACTATGACTAATAATCAGTGTATCCAAGAGTTACAGAATAATATTAAAGGCATACAAAATGTGGTTCCCCAGATATACATACATGTTCATCTGCATAATTGTCTCTTAGAGGAGTAATTCTTAACCAGGTAGAGCATCATATTCCCCTTTAGGAATTTTTTCAAAATATATATGACTGATCTATAGCCCAAAATTCTATACAGGTTAGGTTTTAGCAACATAAATTTTTAGAAGATACCCAAAAGGATTCTGCTGCTTACCCTGCACTGACCTACAATCTATTAAGTATCAAGAGCCATGTCTTATTACTTTTGGCACTTTGTAACATGCCTAGTATTTGGTATTTGGATAATTTTTAAACTGTCCAAATAACAATGAGATAGTATGCAAATGTAAGGCATTTATGTTGAAAGTAATAATTTATTGATATTCTCATAAATAGGAACAAGAGTTTGTTAAGATTGTAGGAATCAAATATGAGGTTGGACCTCCTACACTATGCTGCTTGAAGCTTGCATTTCTGGACCCCATATCAGGCAAAATGACTGGAGAATCTTTTTCCATTAAGTGAGTAGCTGTGCATATGTGTGTGTGTGTGTGTGTGTGTGCGCGCGCGTGTGCATGTGTGTGTGTGTTTTAATCCCTGGAGTGTATTCTTCAGGGTATAAGGATTGATGGGACAGAAGATGCTATACACTATAGGGTTTAGAGTTTTAAAGACCAAAGTTTAATTTTTGGTTTGTTTCTCAACTGTATATATCCTCTCTGTGAAAGTTACTTAACCTCACTGATTTATGATTTCATGGTTTCACTTGAAAATTGAAATGTTAATACCTTCCTCAGGATTGTTGTAAGAAATAAAAGAGAATCTTTTAAGTGTTTAGTATGCTTGAAAACATGGTAGTTGTTTTTTTTTCCTGTTAATAATAATAATTGAAATAATAAGTCAATGGCACATTTCTTGAAATTGAGCTTGAAACTTAAGGACATGTAAGTATCAATTCATACTGTTCTTTCAAAGTCCTTAATATAAAATGTATTAAGCTTTAAGAATGTTCATTGGCATCTTTATATTGAAGCAATATGCTAATATGCAGATTATAGCAGATGGGTTTAATTGATGTGTAGGCATTTGTAGGGATCTTGAAAGGTTTGCAATATTTTGCTTAATGGATCCACGTTAAACATATATCCCTGAATATTTGGTAAGTAGCATATACTTTTATATCTGTTTTCTTCCTTCATATGTGCTTTATTTTTTACATAGGTATCATGACATGCCAGATGTCATTGACTTCCTTGTGCTACATCAGTTTTATAATGAAGCCAAAGAGAGGAACTGGCAGATTGGTAAGTATAGTATTCTCAGTTGATGACTATTAAGGTAGAAGTAGAGTAAGAAACTTTCAAACTCTAGTTTAAACATAAAAAAATTCATTTACAATGTAGCTGGGAAAAGCTTTCATCCAAATTAAAAAATAATTTCCCCTTCAGTTATATTTAGGTAATTTTATCAACATAGTTTGCAGCATGTACCTTCTAAATCTTCTGCAGATACTTCCTTATTAGAATGCAAATCTTAAAAAGTTCATTGCCCTGAAATAAGAATATTTTACAGTTGGACTTTAAACAGACCATTAGTCATTGTGGCTAACTTGTCTACCTGCCTCCCTACTTCCCTTTCTTCTTTTTATTATCTTCTTCATTCTTCTATTTCTCTCTACCAGCCCCTTTTCTACTTTCTTCCTCTGATCCTATCTCCCCTTCGCCCCTTTATCCACCCCATATCCCACACTGGCTATTTGATCTTGGGTAAATTTTAAACTCAATGTGCCTCACTTCCATTATTTTTAAAATCAGAATCACATCAGTATACACCTATAATTTTGAGGTGAGCAACAGGTGAGTTAATAAATAGAAAGCACTTAAAATACTACCTGGCCTAGAAATTTTTAAAGGCAAAAATCTAAAAGCAAAGAAAAAGGAAAAATCAACTCTAGTAACGTATACAGTGCAAGAAATATGCCTAATGATGATGCCAAGCAATTTATTGAAAGTTAAATTATATGTGGTAGCATTTAAGAAGATATAAATCTATGTGATGTACTTTAGAAAGATTACTAACACTTGGAAACTGAAACCTGTAATGAAATATAGATACAGTATCACTTCTTATTCAATAAGAAGTAGGGCTGTTAACTACAAAAAACACCCCTTTAAAAATTTCTGAAAACGTTTTAGGTGATAGATTCCGCAGTATAATAGATGATGCCTGGTGGTTTGGAACTGTGGAGAGTCAGCAGCCTTTTCAACCAGAGTATCCTGATAGTTCTTTCCAGTGTTACAGTGTTCAGTAAGTACAGTTATGGTCTCTTATGCCTGATATACTTTAGTATCTATAAACTTCCTATAAATCCTACCAGGAATAGTGCTTTCTTCCCTAGTCTTAAAAAATCCATACCTTTAAGAAAAGTAATCATAGTACTTGTGAAGAAGGAATTTGGTGATAAAACTTTTGGTCCAGTATGAATTCTAAAACAAAGTGGGATTGAATATTGAATTCTACCTCCCTTAATGCATGTATTTTCTCTTGAATAATTTCTATTTTATGTTTTTTAGCAAGAGGAAAAATAAGAAGTTTGATATTGGCATGTGTATGTCCTAAATTCATGGGAGAGGCTGTTAAAATTGAGTAAATGCTAAATATTTCTGTTTTAGATAAAAATTGCAACTATTACTTCATGATGGAGTGTTTAATGTAATTGTTGCAGCTGGAATATAGCAGTGAATATTAGTATCTAGTCTTTTATTTAATGTTCCCAATTTTAGATAGAGATGTATTATGTTTGGATGTACTGTTTGTCTAGATTTGCTTTCTTCATGAAATCCCTGTGTTGTAAGATTCCTAATGAATGATACTTTCTTTTCAAGAATAGTAGAAGAAATGTTTATTAGTGAAGTTAACTTTTAGTCTGTGTATTTTAGTGTATCATGCATGTTTTGTAGATATGCTATAATAATTAACCTGTTAAGATAAAGTAGATTATCTCACAGAAAGAAGTGATCTAATAAATTGACTTTTTCAGTCTGAAATTTTCCAAAGAGATCTTTTTGTCTGTATCTTAATTTTGTATATATAATTGGTTGATGTTTTAAAAAATAAGAATTATCTTTTCCAGATTTCATTCCCAATAACTCATGGAAATTGTGGTACTATATAAAAGTAACTGTCATGAGTTTGATTTACATCTTGTTTTTTTTTTGTTGTTGTGTGTTTTTTTTTAATAGCTGGGACAATAATGAGAGAGAAAAGATGAGCCCCTGGGATATGGAGCCAATTCCAGAAGGAAGTAATTATGCTTTTAAAACTGAAATATATTTCTTCTAAGATAATGATAGTAGGATAATATAAAAGACTATTCATTTCTCATTTTTTATCTTATGCATAGCTGCCTTTCCAGATGAAGTTGGTGCTGGTGTTCCTGTATCCCAGGAGGAACTGACTGCTTTACTATACAAACCCCAAGAAGGAGAATGGGGAGCTCATTCCAGAGATGAGGAATGTGAACGCGTTATTCAGGGCATCAACCACCTTCTTTCCTTAGGTATGATAAATAAAAAGAATGTTAGGAGGGTGGCAGAGATTTAGGGATATCAGCAGAAGTTTAAATTTTACGCAAAATACATTTTCTTACTCTAGACTTTTTTAATCAACTTTCAAGTTGAGAGGTACGTAAGAATATAGCTTTAAATTAACATTATTATTTGCTTGGTGAAAGTAATGATTGATAAACTTTTTCAGTTTTTTGGAGGCCCAGAATAGTGAAGACAGGCATATAGGTGCATTTTTCCTCCTTAAGTTACTTTGACTCTCTAGCTATTAATTGAACCTGATTTTAGATGGGTTCCTTTGTAAAAGCAGTGGATGTGTAATATATTTTACTCACATAACTAGTTATATTTTCTAAAACATAAATCACTTGAGAAGTTGAACATTTATTCAGAAAAAATATAAATTTGAAGTTAAACACAGTTCTTTAATTTTGTTGCATTCTACCTAACTTGAACCAGTGTATCATAAATGTTTCATAGATAATAATAACATTATAGCAGTACAGTCTAATATTTACGTAATTGAGTAAATATTGCTTCAGAAATATTTGAGTTTTTGTTAATATAAAATGTTAATGTTCTTTATAACTACCTCTTTTAATTTTGATAATATCATAGATTTTGCCAGCCCTTTTGCTGTTCCAGTGGATCTCAGTGCCTATCCCTTGTATTGTACTGTAGTAGCATATCCAACTGACCTCAACACAATTAGGCGGAGGCTTGAAAATCGCTTTTACAGGTCTGTTTGATTTTATCATTTTCTATAAAATGTATGGCTTTACATCTTTTACTTCCTTTTTTTACAGAATGAGGCACTGGGATCTGTTTCCTTAGTGTAAAATAATCATTCAAAAGGCCCACTTCAAAATTTCTTCTAAAACTTCAGAATATTAATTTCCCTATATTCAGTAGATTCTCAGTCCTCAAGAGTAATAAGGAGTAGAGGAGGAAAATGGGAGAAAATTGTGAATAGTACAATCCTGTGAAACAACAGCCAGTTAGTTTTAGGTTATTAAGGCAGAATGGTTTGCGAATTCTTTGTGATTAAGGTGCTGTCCAGACTTGGAACTTGTTTTAAATTGGGCAGCACTTAGATTTTATTAATAGCCTGAAATATGTATACAAAAAGAGCCATGCTATTTTACCTTTGGTTCAGGTTGGGAGTAGACTTATTATGGGAGGGTTCTGAAGGGCAATTTTTGGTACTTCACCAGCCACAGAGTCTACTGTGTACTAATCATAGTTATTCCATGAACTAGTTATGAAGATAATCAATTGAATGTTTTTTTAAAGTATTATATATAATTTTATTTAGTAATATACATCATAAAAATTACTAAATTAAGATCTGTTCTTTCCTATAATGTGGTTTCTTTTTTCTTTCTCTGAAAACTAAACGTACTTTTGAGTTTATCAAAACATTGTATTTGGTCAGATCACTGTTTACCCATAATCCTGGTTAGTTCTAGTCCAAGTTTTTAAATGTAGCTTAGTGATTATATAGCCTTTCATGTGCCTCAAATACTGTATTATTTAATTAATTCATATTTTTCCCACACAAAATTAAGTACAGGCATGGATTGCAACATCTTTGACATAAGATTATCTTCTTGTTCTGTGATGCACATCACTAGAGTAGACTTTAAATGTATTAAGAATAATCAAGGTTATTTTTTTCTTTCATAGGAGAATATCAGCATTAATGTGGGAGGTACGTTATATTGAGCATAATGCCAGGACTTTCAATGAACCAGACAGTCCGATAGTTAAAGCAGCCAAAATTGTAACTGATGTCTTACTTCGATTTATTGGGTAAGATGTAGTTTCATCTTCCTTGTGGCCTGACTTATTTTTTTTTTTAATTTTTGAAACATATTTGACTCATCTTGTTTCTTAGGGATCAGAGCTGTACTGATATACTGGATACTTATAATAAAATTAAAGCAGAAGAACTAAACAGTACTGATGCAGAGGAGGTAAGAACAGCATAATTAATAGGCATGAATTCCTTTCTTCTAAATTCAGTATTACATGTGATATTATGAGCGCTAAAACTAATTTCTAAAAGCTGGCTCAACACATTTATCTTTTCATAGTAAATATTTTAAACCGTATTTAGATGACATATACCAAAAAGTTTAGTAGTATGACAGAGATTTGTTGTTAAGAGTCTGGGTAAGGCTGGAGGTTAGGGCGTGGAAAACAGAAAAGGCAGATTCATTGAATACACTGCTAAGGGGAGCAGTGAAGGAGGCAGAAGAGATTGAGAGAAGAGGTTGTCTGTAGTATAGGAAGGGCTTGAAGCTTTCTTTTTTAATGTTTATGTGCTGGATTGTCCAATCTTTGGTGTTGACCTTTGACACAAAATGTGTCCTGGCCCAAGTCCCCATTCATACCAAGGTGATCAGGTCTAAAGGCCATGTTCCCACAGCAACCTTATGGATTTGCTTTTTCTATTAAAGCCTCCCAAACTTGCCTTCTGGACAAGGAGTGGAGGCTTAGTTTTCAACCTCAGTAATGATACCTGGACAAGATTTAAGTAGCTGACCACTCAGTAATCCTATTTGATTCAGTGGGTTACAGTGATGATAAATCAACACTTCATTTTCTAGTCCATAAAAATAGGGCAAAGAGGCAGGGTATGGTGGCGCATGCCTGTAGGTGGCAGCCTAGGAAGCCGCAACTGGGGCCAGGGATCATGGTTCAAGTCTCACCAGGGGCATGTAGCAAGACCTAGTCCCAAAAAAATAGCTGGGCGTGGTGGCGCACAGTAATCCCAGCTTCCTGGGAAGCTGAGGCTGGGGATTGCTTGAGTTACCCTGGGCAACGTAAGCCTGCAGTTCCACAGGCAAAAATAGTGGAACCTAGTCTCAAAAAAAAAATAGGACAAAGAAGCCCGGTGTGGTGGCGCACACCTGTAATCCCAGCTATCTGGGAGGCTGAGGCTAGGGACCACCTGAGTCTACGGGTTTGGGACTACCCCAGGCAACATAGCGCGACCTAGTCGCAAAACAAAACAAAATGAAACAATACCAGGGCAAAGAACTAAATTATGGTAGTTCTAATTTTAATTTTTGAGGCATCCCCATACCATTTTCTGTAGTGACTATATAAATTCTAACACTTGTTAAGAGGTATTATATCCTTGTGATTTTGGTTTCAATTTCCTTGATGAATAGTAATATTGAACATCTTTCCATGTCTCTGTTGGTCATTTGGGAAAGGGTTTATTCAGTTTTTCTGTCTATTTTTAAATCATATCTCTTTACTTTTTGTGCTATTTGTATGAGTTTGTTATATATTTTTCTTAGCAATCCCTTATTAGCAATCCCGTTCTGTGTGTTATCTTTTTATTTTGTTGATGGTACAGGTTTTAGTTTTATTTTGCCCTACTTGCTTTGTTTTTGTTTGTTTGTTTATTGTTGTTATTGTTGTGTTTGAGTTTTGCCAAATCAAAAAATTGTTTCCAAGGCTGTTGTCAAAAAATTTAATCCCCGTGTGTTCTTTATGGTGTCAAGTCTTATGTTTAAGACTTGAATACATTTTGAGTTGATTTTTGTGCATGGTTTAAAATAAGGAACCATTTACATTCTGTTCCATGTGGAAATATAGTTTTCTACTATTTAGAGGAGAAACTATACTTTTACCATATATATTCTTGGTTGCTTTGTTTTAAATTTTGTTGAATATATAATACAAATGAACTTATTTATGGGCTATCTCTAGTCTAGTCCATTGATCTGTGTTCTGTTTTTATGCTCCTGCTTTATTATTTTGATTACTATAGCTTTGTTAATAATTTAAAGTCTGGGAGTACAACTGTACTAGTTCATTTATTCTAACAGCTTTTTAGTAGAGTCTTTAGGGTTTTCTGTGTATAATAGCCCATTCTCTGCAAATACAGTTTTGCTTCTTTTATTCCATTTTGAATACCTTTTGTTTTCCTTGTTTAATTTCTGGGGTAACACTGAGTACTGTGTTTAGTATAAGTGACAAGGGTGAGCATTCTCTTGTTCCTGAAATGAGAGAAAAAGCTCTATTTTTCACTGTTGACTATGATGTTAGCTGTATACTTTTCACATAAGACTTTTATTATATCGAGGTTCATTCCCTCTATACATGGTTTGTTATGGATTTTTGTCCTAAATGGATATTGGTCTCTACAGAATAGCACACCAGAATTAGAATAGAAAATAGAAGTATAGTGTATTCAACAACTTTGCTTTATTAGAAAGGGGTACCATAACTCATGAGTTGCCAGACATTACCTAGGTGCTTTACCACCAGTAGGTGATTAGTGTTGCCTGAACTTTGCCTCTCTATTTTAAAAAAACTATACCTCCGGTGAATATTTAACTAAATGTTATTTTTCAATACAGAAAATGCAGAATATGCTCCCTAGAGAAAAGAGATGCATTTCATGAAATAGGAAAAGATTGATCATGAATAACTCATGATTATTGTATATCAAATAAACTTGTCATATGGAATAAATTTTTGTGAAATACTGATATTTTGATACAGTTTTACATACCATTACTCTTTTCCCAATATGTTGTTCAGCTTGTGTACATTATGTAGACAAATATTGGTGTCAATCTCCCTCCAACATTTTTTTCTGCTGACTACTCCAATAAGGAAGTTAATTATGACTGTTATTTACTTTGAAATTTTCTATCTAATTTATAGACACTGAATGTAACATTAACATTTCTCATTCTCACATTATAATTTTAGGATACAGAAATGGTTGACTTAGATTCAGATGGTCCTGGTACTTCATCTGGAAGAAGGGTAAGTGAATATGCAATCCCTAAGACCAATTCTACCTGTTTGGAGAATTGTTAGACTCCTAGAACTCACTATATACAGTGGTTACAAATTGCTAAATTCTATTACTGTGACACAGTAAGGACATACAGATGGATCACAGGGAAAAGGACACAGGCAGGGTCTGGAGTAATCCATGTGTAGGCAGTCTTAATGCTCTCGTTTTTGTAAGGAACCACACAAAACAACATTCTTTTTACCAAACAACAAATGTGTAGCAACATGTGTGTTTTTAGCCACTCAGTCCCCAGGGTTTTATTGACAGGTGGTTCGTTATTGACAGGTGATTGATCATCTCAGTAGACAGTGCTAAGATGATGCACCTCCAATAAACTGGAAAGCATAAAAAACATGTTTAGCATAAATCATATTGCTTGTAGTAAACAGTTCAAGTACCAAGTCCCCAAACATCAGCCAAGTGCCAATCTTGCAAATAAGCTCTGCTAAAGATAGCGGTCTGTTCCTTGAATTCTGCTCTGTATTATATATCCCTGCTATCTACAATAATTAGATGTATTTATCCTGTCATTAGTGTGTTATAGGAAAATGTTTATTTGAAATACTGAAAGTCATCAAATTGTGGAGACCAGAATCTATCATGACCCCAAAGGATTTACTCACATAGAGAGGTATCATTTAAGTATTATATTGAGAAAGTTACAGTACCTAGTGTTAAGTATTTTTAGCTACCAGCAAATATTAAGTCATTATAAGTATTATCTTGTAGAGGGGAAAACCATTAATTCTTCTATTTTATTTGACCTTCAGATTTTCTTTTTTTAATTTTTTATTTTATTTTATTTTATTTTTTGGAGACTAGGTCTCGCCTGGGGTACCACAGACTCAAGTTGCCCAGGGTGCCACATACTCAAGTGAACCCCAGGCTCAGCCTCCAAAGTAGCTGGGATTACAGGTGCCCATCACAGCATCTGGCTGCTTTTTTGAGACCAGGTCGTACTATGTTGCTCGGGTAGTCTTGAACCCACAAATCCAAGTGATCCCAAGCCTCTTGCCTCCCAGCGCTTGGATAAGAGGCATGCACCACCACACCTTGACCTTACAGATTTTCTTAAAGAAAACTCATAATATTCAAATTCTTGCCATTCCATGAATATCATATTTGGGTTTTACATATTTATTTTTATCAGAAAGATGATGCCTAATTTAAAATAAACTTTTTTTTCACATTTCAGATAAAATGTTAGTTTATTAAAAAAATTTTTTATTGTTATTGAAGTACCATTATTCTTGCTAGTGTTTTGACAGTATATAACTTCCTTTTCCCCAGGTGTAATCACAGTAACCCTCTCTCCACCAAAGCACTGGTAGTCCCCACCATGGTCCATTGTGTTCTCCCCCCATCCTCTTGTTTTCACTCTTTTCCCTCGCTTCACACAGCGCCTAAACCTCAAAGCCTAAGATGATCAGTTTTCAAGGATTAGTATTAAAGTTTGTCTTTGTTTAACCCTTTCATTTTTCCTATATTCTTCCTATAAGCGACATCATCTGGTATTTAGCTTTCTCCTTGTGACTATTTTGCTTAGTATAGTCTCTTCTGGTGCCATCTATGTAGCTGCAATTGGCATGAGTTTATTTATTTTTTTGATTGCTGAGTAGTATTCTGTTGCATGTTCTGTTATGTGTGCACACACATACTTGATGCACTCATCTGTTTTGGGTATTTGGGTTGTTTCAATGTCTTGACTATTGTAAATTGTTCTGCTATAAGCATGGGAGTGCAGGTTTCCTTTTGAATTAGTGTTTTGTACTTTGTTGATAGGAGTGGAATTGCTCGATCATATGGCAGTTCATTTCATTTCATTTCTTATATCTGAGAAACCTCCACACTGCTTTCCATAGGGTCTAGAACAAAAGTATGAAACCAAATTATCAGCTGATATATATCCTACATAGATGTATTAAGTCTAAGAAAACAGGAGAAAGTCAAAGAAGATTTAAGGGAAGTGGTTTTGTATATAATTGTATTAAAATCTGCAGGTCAAATGCCGAGGCAGAAGACAGTCTTTGAAGTATAATTCAGAAGCTTGGAGAATACAATGCAAAGACCTCTTGAGCCTTATTTATGAACGTGAAGATGCAGAGCCATTTCGACAACCAGCTGATCATCTTTCTTATCCAGTAAGAATATTATTTAAATAATAATTTTATTTAAAGTTATTTAAATAAAAATTAATATAAGTAGTTATTTAAATAATTTGCCAAGATGTTTACCAAAGTCAGCCTATGGAGCATTCTAGCATCCACTTTGCTCATTTTTTTATGTATTCTGAGATTTAGAGCATGGGAGAAAATGCTGTGGAGTAAATCAGTGAGCTCTGGGGGAGACGCAGAAATTGGAGCCAGAGGCAATGTTCCCCAAGGTACAGGTGGTTTTCTGGTAGTTGGAAATGACAAAATAATCTGGCCAGCTTGGTGTCCCTGGTTCTCTGTGTCTGGGCTTAATGAAGGTGTGATGGCAAGATTTGATTGCCTGTATTCACCCTTGGGCTCAAGAATTTCATGGATATGTCTTTTCATTTACTATTAGGACCATCTATCACAACTCCATCTCCACTCATAGCCATTATGGGTAGTGTTCTTTGGATAAGAATTTTAAGTGTACCATGTTATTCTTAATCAGAAAAGAACTCTTGCACCAGTGCACCAAAAAGGCTTTATTTTGAAGTGGAGTTGGTGTTCATTGGCAGAAAAGTACAGCTAAGATGGGAAATGGAAGCAATGTTCTCCTTACTGTAGCTATTTGATAAACCCTCAGACCATGGAACTTGAAAGATGACTCTAGATTTAATATATTATGCTGTATCCCTGTGCATGGACACAAGTGCAATCAGAGTCATTCATCTTCTAATTGGTGGTAGAAACGAAGGAAGACTACTCTGTGTTAGCTAAATTTTGGGGAGGTCAAATGGAGATGCTTCAGCCTTGTTCCCTCCTGTAAGACAAAAACCAACATGTAGTAGAAGAGAATGAAGCAAACAGTTCTTCCTCCAATTAACTGGGTAAAACAATGCAAAAAATGTAATTTCCTATAAATGTCCCCTTGTTTTTCCCTACTTCCATCCTTCCTTGTTTGTGTATTTTTGAAACAAAAAGTAAGTAATATAGCTAGTTACAATTTTTTGAATGCCTCCCATGTGCTTCATGTATAATTTATATAGTTGTAAACCACATTTGAATCCCAAGTATAATTGTGGTTCCTTCCTGCTAATATTTTGGATATTTAATATAGTGTAAAAGCTAATATACTTCTACACACAGTAGACCTTTAGTAACATATCAATCCTGTTTATACTGAATATTTTATCCCATATGATCACTTAGAATAACATACTGTTATCACTTTTCTCAAATTTTATTATTTAGTATTCATATCTGTATAACTTTGGGGTACATTTTCAGACTTCCATGTATACATTTGCTGTACTTAACTTCCACCAAAGCTCCCAAGCCAATTTCCTATCACCTTTCTTCACCTATCTGCTCCTGTTCCCTCCACCCTATTCCCTCTGGTAACCAGTTTTCAGTCTAAGAATTATTTTTTGCTGTGCTTGCCCAGTTTTTTTTCTTTGATTATTTTTATTTCACAAATGAATGAAACCATGTGATATCTATTTTTTACTTTCTCATTTCTTTTACAAAGCAAAATCACCTCAAGTTCTAGTCATTTTTTTCCAAAAGACACTAGTTTATGTTTTTAATAGCATAAGTAGTAGTCCAGTCCCAAAATTTTTTTGTTCAGTCATCTATTGTTGGGCACTTAGGTTGGTTTCATAACTCAGCTATTGTAAATAATGCTGTTATGAATAAGGGAGTATAGAAATCTTTTTGTGTGAGTGTTTTCTCCCTATCATTTTTCTAAAGAAGATGCACCAAGTTACATTCCCACAGTGGGTTAGTGTTCCTTTTCCTCCTTTTCCTTCATACCTTTGCCAGCAGTTCTTGCACTCATTCTTATTTATGTAGTTCATTGTCACAGGAATAATGCAGTATCTCATTGTGATTTCAATTTACATTTTAAATTACATTTTCCTTATACTTCTTTTAGTATAAGGAATGTCTTTGGAGAAGTGTCTACTTATGTTTTACTCATTTTAAAATTTTATTTTGTTTTTTCTATTGTTGAGTTGTATGAATCCATATATGTTTTGGAAGTAACCCCTTGAAAATTTGTGATGGGCAGATATTTTATCCCAGTTTTGAGGGTTGCCTTTTATAATTGTTTCTTTTGAAGTATTAAAGCATTTTAGTCTGATGTTGTCCCACTTGTTTATTTTTGCTTTTGTATCCTTTGTCACTGAAATGTGTCTCCAAATACAACTCTGTGGTTGATGTCCAGTATTGTATCATCTGTGTTTTCTTTTAAATATGTTATGATTTCAGGTTTAAATCCATTTTGAACTAACTTTTGTGTTTGGAATTAAGAAAGGATCTAATATCATTTTTTTTTTAATGTGGCAGTCTTAAGTTTCCCAGTACCACTTGTCAAAGAGGCTTTCCTTTTCCACTGTACAGTCCTGGCTCCATCATCAAAGACTGTCCATATTTCTGTGGGTTTATTTCATTGCTATGTTGTTCCATTTGTTGTGTTTCTGTTTTGTTCCAATACCATACTGTTTTGATTACTGTTTCTGTATAGTACAGCTTGAACTCATAGAATGTGATTCCAGCTTTTTTTCTGAGGATTTCTTTAGCTGTTTGTTGTTGTTGTTGTTGTTGTTGTTGTTGTTGTTGTTCTGTACATAATTTGTGATTTTATTTGCCTGAAAAAAGCCATTGGAAATTTGCTGAGTATCATATTTAACCTATAAATTGCTTTTGGTAATTTGTCTATTTTAGCAGTATTAATTCTTGGAATTCATGAGCACAGGTAATCTTTCCATTTCTTTTACTCCTATTCCTTTAACAGTGCCCTAGACTCTTAAATGTTTAAGTTCTTTACCTCTTTTATTAGGTTATTCCTAGATTTTCATGCTTTTTTTAAACTACACTTGTAGTTTGGAATTATTTAAAATTTCTTGTAATTCATTGCTTGCATATAGAAATGCAGCTGATTTTGTGTATTGATTTTGTATCCTGACGCTTTATTGTATTTATTACTTCAATTAGTTTTTTAGTGGAATCTTTAGGGTTTTCTATGTATTTTATGTCATGTGCAAATACTACTATGTTATTTCTTTTCTAATTTGGACTCCTTTTTTATATTTCTCTTGATTAATTGCTCTAGCTAGGACTTGAAGTGCTATGTCGGACAGTTGTAGTAACAGTAGACTTCCTTGTTTTTTATCATTAGGAAAAATCACTTCAGTTTTCACCATTGAATATGATACTGCTATATTTGGTGGCTATATATTGTTGTTATTATATTGAGATAAGTTTCATTTATGGTCATTTCATTGAGCATTTGTATCCAGAATGTCTTTTGAAAATTGTGAGTTGCTTTTTTTGGTGTCTGTTGAAATGATCGTGCACCTTTGGTCATCTTTTTTGTGAGTGACATGATTAATTTCCATATGTTACGTCAACTACATCTCTGGTATGAAACCTGTTTGATCATGGTGGATGATTGCTAATATTTTGTGGAGGTTTTTTTACGTCTATGTTATCGGTGATATCAACCTATAATTTTCTTTTTTTGGCTGTCCTTGTTTGGTTTTGAAATCAAGGTATTATTAGCTTTAAGGAGCTTTCTACCCTCTTTGATTTTTTTTTTTTTAAGAATTTTTAAGAAGGAAAAGGATTAGGTCCTCTTTGAAAGTTTGATAAAAATTCACTAGAGAAGATATGAGGTCCTCTGCTTCTAATAGAGAATTTTGATCACTCTAAGTTTCTGCACTTGTGACTGATCTGCTGAAGTTTTTTGTTTCAACCTAGTTCGTCTTGGAATGTTGTATATTTCTAGAAGTCTTTACGTTTCTTCTGTTGTACAGTTTGTTAGCCTAAACCAGCCAAACTGGTTGTCCAGTTTGTTAGCCTAAAGCCATTCATAGTAATTACTTTTGAACAATTGTATTTCTGTGACATTTGTTTTAATTTTGACTCCTTAATTTTTGGTTCTTTTTATTTGAATTTTCTCACTTCTTAGTGAGCTTAACTAAAGCTTTGTTAATTTGTTTAATCATTTCGAAGAAGCAACTCTTGGTTCCACTGATCTTTTGAACTATCTTTTGTTTTCTAGTTCACTTATTTCTACTCTTAATTTTTATTATTTGTCATCGATTAACTTTTGCTTTCATTTTTTCTTTTTTTTCTCCTAGTTCCATCAGTTGTTATTTATTTCATGTTTTTCTTGTTAATTGATGTGAGCTTGTATTTCTATGGACTTCCTTCATAATACTTCTTTTAGTACATCCCCTGTGATCTGGTACTTGTCTCTCCATTTTCACTACTCCTCCAATACATTTAAATTTCTTTTGTGATTTTCTTTGACCCAGGAGTTATTTAAAAGCATCTACTTCGTTTCTGCATATCTTGGTTTTGGTGGTTGATTTCTGTCTTGAAATCAGTGTGATCAGAGATGATGCTGGACATAGTTCTCATCTTAATACTGTTTTTGAGACATGTTGTACATCCTACCATATAATCTGTATGTGAGAATGTTTTGTGTGTAATTGAGAAGAATGTGTATTAATTGTTTGGGGCTGCAAGGCTCTGTAAATAATCTCATCAGGTTTACTACTCCTTTTAAAGACTCTATTTCCCTGTTAACTTTCTGTCTTGATGATCCATCCCTTTGTTCTGTAGCATATTGAAGTTCTCAACTGTTGTGTTTTTCACTGTGTTACTTTAGGACTACTAATAATTGTTTTATATAATTAGGTGCATAAATATGAATGACATCTTCTTGGTGAATTTCTACCTTAGTGTTATATATTATCATTTGAACATTTTAATTTATTAGCTATTAGAAAGCAATTCCTGCATTTTTCTTTGTTATTGGCTTGAGATACTTGACTCCTGCCTTTACTGTAAGTTTTTGTTTGTCTTAGGTTCTTAATGAGTTTCTTGTATGCAAATTATAGATGACTTTTATATTTTTATTCAGTTTGTCATTCTGAACCTTTTAAATTGGTGAATTTGGACTGTTCACATTTAGGATGATGATTGATAAATATTAGGCTTATTTACTGTCATTCTTTTGATATTGCTTAATCTTTTTATCATTTCTTTTTTCTTTCATTCTTTCTCTGTTTCTTCAGTTGGATGGCTTTTTCGGGAGGTACCTTCAGCTGCTTCATTTGCTTTACATTTCCTTTTCCTAGACTGTTGCTTGTGGTAACCATGAGGTTTATATCAAGCTTAAGAAAGTCATATATAAACTGGTATCTAATTGTCACCATTTATACAATTTCTGACCCTTTCTTCCCCTTTTGTGTTTTGTTATGTTGTATTATCCTTATACTTTTGATTCTGTATTTCTTTTGTCACTTTGCTCAAGTCTGTGTGTTTTGTTTTGCTTTTCTTGTAAAAGAACACATTTCAACATTTCTTGTAGGGTAGATTTGGTAGTAAGCTTCATTATCCTGTGTTTGGGATTGCCTATGTATCACCTTTATATTTGAATGATAATTTTTCAGGATAGAATGTTCTTGACCGGCAGTTTTTGTTTCTGAACTTTGTGAACACATCATGCTACTCTCTTCTAGCCTAGAGAATTACTGCTGAAAAATGAAGAGACCCTTATCATGATGCTTGTGTCCAATGTATTCTTTATTTCCTCTACCAGACTTTATTACTTTTTCTTTATCTTTGATGTGATAAAATAACAGTGCAACGTCTTGGTAATGGTCCATTTTCCTTTTCGGATTTTAGGTGTTATTCTGTTTCTTGGACATCTCTGTTATTTCCTTTCTTAGTTTCAGGAAGTTCTCAACTATTATTTCTTTGTATATAGTATCAACTATTTCCTTTTCTCTTTATCATTTTGACTATCCAGTATGTTTATGTTTGCTCTTCTAATTGAGTTTGATACTTCTCTTAAAATTTCTTCATTTTTCCTGCCTTATTATTCTCTTTTCATTTGCATGGTTTTATATTTGTATCTTCCATTTTTATAATCCTCTTTTCTGCCAGCTTAAATACATCTGTTTAATGTATTTTCCAGTTTATCCTCATTTTCTTCATTATCTGTTTGTGTTCTTTTAATGTCTTTGGTCTCTTTAGTGAATAACTCTTGTTGTTCCTGGATCCCTTTTATAAAGTGCTACACTTAACCTTTCTGTGTTTGATTGTCCTTCCTGTACCTCATTTAGCATTTTTAAAATTGTTATTCTAGTATCTGTCTATCAGGTCCATTATTTCTGTCTATATTTCCTCTTCCTGACTGGTTTGCAATTCTTCTTTTGCTTTTTCATCTTCTTTTTAGCTATTTATTGCTTCTTAGCCATGTATGTTGCCTTATTTGCATTTTTGCAGTTGTTGCTCTGTGGGTTTAATTTTGTTTGTTTTCTTCTTTGTTTACCCTGGTGGCACGGGAAGGCAGGATGGAAAGCTGCAGCTCAAATACCTAGTTTTGGTCCTGGTTAAGTATGAGGGCTGTTGAGGCAGATAAATCAACTCGGCCTTTTCTCTCTCTCCAAAGCATGCTCCCTTCAAGGATTCTAAATTCCTGTCCCGATTCCTTATTGTTCTCTTCTCTGATGTGAGGTATATTTCACCAAGCTTGAATTGTTGGGCATGAGTGCCACAAATTCACAAGGTATGATCATCTGTCTTGCACTCCCGAGCAGTGTGACTCCAGGTCCTGGCTATGGGGCCCTGATTGTTGGGCAATGTCTGCTGCAGACAAGAGCCCTGTTCTACAAGGTGCTGAGTATTCTGCACTTGGATCTTTCTGCGAGGAGTAAGAAGGAGTGGCTCTTACCTGCACTGTTCACTACCAGATTCCTTTATGCCAGTCTGTGCAAGACAGTGCACAAAGCAACTCCAAGTGGTGTGAAAATTCCCTCTTGTCCTGTCTTTCCTCTAAGAGCTAGTAGAGACTTCTCTTATCTGAGTAGATAACTACCAAATTCTCAGTCTTGTACATGTGCACACCCATCTGCTCCAACCCCTCTGTAATATCTGTTTGGGAAGATTCACCATGCCTGATAAAACCATTATGGTAGGCCTCCAACCTGTTCTATAGATAAGAATAGTTGCAGTCCTAGCTGGGAACTTGTTAGCCTCTTTTTTCTCTATCCCCACATATAAAACCTCCAAGGGAAACACCTTTGTCTCTATCATTGAATGTACAAAACTTCCTTTGAGCAAATTTTATTCTAGTTTAATAAATGATTAGGTAGAGTTTTCATTATCACTTTTATTTTCATCAAAGATAAAAATAAGAAACTTATAGGTTTCATTTTCTAGGAGTGCATATATTTAAATGTTGAACAATACTTTAGTATAGAAACAAGTTCAACTTTCTGAGAAATAGTGTATATAATTCAGAAATATGTCACACCATCCTCTGATGAAATTAGTAATCATTAATATTCTTTGCACATACAAGTTTTAATTGGGAAAAATATGCAAATAAGTAACAAATTGTGTTCAGCAAAGCTGCTTTGTTTCTTTATAGGGAGTTTGGGTACAATAAATTAGTTTGCGTTCTTTATAGTGGAGAATGTTGAAGGTAGATTCTTTTAATCTTAAAATATAGCCAGTAAAACCATAATTCCTATTTATGGATCTTTGTGCCTTAAATCATAATTGCATTGCAAGTCTTGATACTGTGTTCTGGTGATCTAGAAATACAATATATCTTTTTTACCTTAATAGAACCATCAAGAGCAAGAGGGAGAATCCTCAGAGTCAGTTATTCCAGAAAGACAACAAGATCCATCTCTTTCTGAGGTAGGCCTAGTTGTCTCTTAAAAGACACATACTGTTTCTTTCATACTGAAATAAACCTTTAATAATTTGTAAAGCTGTTTTCATCTCCGTTCTCCCTTGACTCTTTAGACCTTTTGTTTTTTGCTTATTGTTTATCTTTTGTATTTTAAGTCAACAAATCAAGTAACATCCACATAGATGTTTTATTTTATATCTGTATTGTAGCTGATGATTCCTGCTAGAACCTTTATACAGACTGAATAGGTCTTCTGAGTTGGGGTTTTTATCTTATTATACAGTTAAAATAGTTTTCCTGTATAAAAATCTGCTTCACAAGCCATGTCTTATTGGAATCCACTTTTAGTTTTTATGGTTGAAGCAAAATAATATTTAATATATGTTAAGAATAATCATGTATTCTCATAGTTCAAAAAATAAGTTTTCTTTCTGTGATAAGTTTCCTCATCCCTTTCCTCTGGTTCTTTGGCTTCTCCATTGAGAGAAAAGGGATGATTGGTTTTTACTTCTTAATGATTCTAAATAGGATGAGCTATATAATACTGTGGTTTTCACTCAAAGTATATTATTGAGGTTTATGGTATGTATAGCTATACTTTCAATGAAAATTCCCTATGATAACTATAGAAATAACTATACTTGAAAGATTTTAGGTTAAAGTAGAACTAGCTTGTTGCCTCTGCCCAGCTGAACCTCACACCTTTGTTCCTTGCTATTGTAATTTCACTTATTCTCATACAAAGTCAGGAAATGCAGGGGAGGATCAGGAAAGAGGATGCTCTCGGATTTGGTTTTAACCTGTGTGTGATACCAGCTGAGCTAAGACTTCATCCTTTGAAAAGATACCCACCATCTCCACTAATCATGTAGCTTTACGTGGTTTCTCTGTTACAATAAATTACTAAATTATTAAACCACACCACCCCCCCCCGGGAAAAAAAAATGGATCATCTTCTCTAATCATAATTAAAATTAATTCTGAATCTATGGTAGGGAAGACCTTAGCTGAAACAAGTGTCATATTGATTGAAAAACAAAAAGTACAATTTGATTTTGATACTCGGCTAATGACATCTTATGTAAAAATGCCCTTCGTAACTTAGAGTATCGTAGAATATAGAGCTAAGTTGTGACCATTGAACTGTGTTGTTATATGTGAATGTTAAAACTATTTCTATTAAGTAGTTTGTTGGGGATTTGGAAATTGTTTCAGTGTTTAAGCAAGAAATGGAATTCTGTATATGGCTTCTGTAGTAATAAAGCTGGTGGCTATACATTTTCTGTTCTGTCCCGTAGGTTATTTTGTCTATCATGTGCATGTGGAAGGCTAAGTTCCTCCCACAGACAGCTTCTGTTTTCCGATCTACAAAATGGGCAGGAGGGGTATGCGGAGACATGTTTAGCTGATTGAAAATCACTGCTTTTGTTTTTTTCATGGTAGATTGGTACTCAGTTCCATTGTATTTAATAACACATCCTTCTTTGCAGGATTATCAAGATGTTATAGACACTCCTATGGACTTCAGTACTGTGAAAGAAACTTTGGAAGCCGGAAACTATGGTAGTCCTCTGGAATTTTATAAGGATGTTCGCCAAATATTTAGCAACTCCAAAGCTTATACCTCTAATAAAAAATCAAGGGTATGAGAAACCAATATTTGATTGATTGATTATCTAAGCATTTAATTATATATGTGTGTGTGTGTGTGTGTGTATGTATACACACACTTTTCCTACCTGCCTCTTCTTTGCTCTTTGTAGTACTTATTCTGCCAGATAGCTCAAGGAAATGAGAGGTGATCATTTGTGTACCCTTTCATATGTCTAGTCATAAATTTGATAAGTAAAAGTAGTTGGCAGTATTCATTTATATGATTTGTTTGGGTTAGCTCTGAATATGTGTATTCCATTTATTATAGCACATAGTAAACTCTTGGAATATTATAATTGTGTATTCATACTCACATTTAATATTGTCCCTATGTTATATCAGGATTTAAATATCTTAAGAGCAAAAGATAGTAGTAGTAACTTCTGTGCTTTGTAGTTACTGACATGTGAGCAACTTTTATTATTTTTACATATTTTTATTGATTACATATTTTTTTTTACATAGTTGTATACTCCAAAAGTTCTCCTACTACCATGTCACCCATGAACTGTCATTCTGGTCTCTTCTGCTCATCCCTCCCCTGATTTCCCCATCCCTCCTCCCCCTCCCTTGCTGTTAGCTTTAGTTCTGCTATCAGTTTGTTAGTTTTAACTTTTTCTTATCCTTTTTTCTGTTTTCCTTATATCCACATATCAGTGAGACCATCAATAAATATTTATTTGGTCACTTCCATCTCAAAATGAACTTTCACTGGTTTTTGCTCTTGTAATATTTTAACATTTCTTATATTTATATCTATATTTATACCTATAAGTTTATATATTCCTTAGAACAGTGCATTTTATATTTTGAATTCTTTTTTAAACTATTATGAACATTTTCTTATTACTGTTTAAAAACAGAATTTTTAATATCTCCATAGTATTCTAGTGTCCACATATTAAGAAATAAAAGTTATTTCTAGGTTTTCATTCTACATTAAAAATGTGGTGTCTAAAATCTTTAATGACTGTAGTTATTTTATCTGTACAATTATGGGGTATTTCCTTAGTATAAATTCCCAAAAGTGAAGTTATTAGACAAAGGGTGTGGGTTTTTTAGGTTTTTAGGGCATATTATAAATTGTCCTTTAGAATATTGTTCCAATTAAAATATCAAATGGATATATATAAGAATTTTTTTCCAACCCATCCCAATATTGACCATTATCTTTAAAACATGTTAATTTTTAGGTATAAATGGTACCTTTAAAATTCTTCAGGAAGCAATTTCAAGAATATGAAACAGCCCATGTATCTTGTCTGTAAGAGTGTTGATCCAGGCATCTTTCTACCTCTTATAGTTTATATAATTAAAATCGCTTGTAAATCAGACTATCAATTTCACCTTTCCAGATTTATAGCATGACGCTGCGATTATCTGCCTTATTTGAAAGTCATATTAAAAGTATCATCTCTGAATATAAGTCAGCAATCCAGAGTCAGAAGAGAAAAAGGCCACGGTACAGAAAACGTCTAAGAAGCAGCAGCAGTTCATTATCTAGTAGCAGAGCTCCTAGGTATGCTATATTGGTATAGAATTTTATGTGTTCAAAGTATTTTATATAATCTTTAAAGTTTGTGAATCATTTAAGGAGATTCCCAAGACCCAAAATTTTATTTATGTGGATTTGACTATATCAGAGTGTTTTTTTTTTATTTCAATGATTGAAATTTAGCCTCATACTACCAGTTTGAGAAATTTCACTAAAATTAAAGGGCATTTCTTGTTTTGGTCATCTTAAGCATTTTGTATCGTACTGTTTTTCATATGTTGCTAACAAGGAATAAAAACCTACTTATTTTTATGTATTTTCATTTTAGTCCAAAAGGGAAGCAGAAACAAATGAAGTTGCAGCCGAAAAGTGACCATAATACCTCAGTGTCTTATGCCAGGACTAGCTCTCCTTTCTCATCTCCTGGTAAATATGTCCTTTGTTTGTAGTGTCCTGTATCTCAGTTTAATACTGATATTAAGGATATAGAGCAGGCAGAATGGGTTATAGCTCAAAGAGCAATGGAATTAGAAGTTTTGCTTTTCCTGTTATACTCTAGCTGTGGGGGCTCCTGGCTAAGACACTAGACTATAGGATTGATACATTTTTCTCCATTTTTAAATGAAGGTTTTAAACTAGATGAGTTATAAAGGCTTGTGTTTTTAAAATTCTGTGACTTTATGATTTTTAATATCTATAATACCTCAGAGTACTTGTCTACAATATATCTGCCAACATAAGAATTCAGGGTTCATTACATATGGAGGTGGTTTTCTTGGGCAGATTTTTCAGAATTCTGTACTTTGTACTTAAAGGTTAATAATGTGATAAACCATTTGTTCTTAAAATATTCATATTTCCCATTCAATTAGAATTTTTGATGTTAGAGTAAAATAGCTGAGCAAAATATAATTTTAAAAATAGCACATTTAGCTTTCCTGAAAACATGATAATTACGTTAACACGACAGTCTTTTTAAATACAAGTTTCAGATGCTGCTGAAGGGCTTTCATTATATCTACTTGATGATGAAATAGATGGACCATTTTCTTCATCAAGCTTCGGTGGATATAGCAGAAGTGGAACTAACCATGACCCAGGAAAAGCCAGATCATTTCGGAATAGAGTTTTGCCTATTAAACAAGGTAGGAAATAAGTATGGACAGCGCCTTTATTCTTTGTTTCCTCAGGATTGAGATAAATCATTTAGAAACTGATGTGCTTAGGTAGTAAGAATTAACATGTCATTCTATTTAATGAGGATTTTAATATTGTCAAAACTGAGTCAAATGAGATTTCATATCCACAGTTAGGAACGTCCCTTAGCACATTCCTAGTAACTTTTTTCAAAGACATTTTAGTCTTTTTAAGTAAAATGTGAAATGAAGAGGGAAGAAAATCTAAGTGAAGAGATCTTTATGCAAGCACATAAATAAGGCTGTTAGACACAGGATGTTTTATGTATTAAACCATATTAATTAGAAAAGGAAAATTTGTAAAAATTATTTTAATGACTACCCCCAATTTAAAAAGGGGGGGAAGCCTGGGTTAAAAAGAAGCCTGGATTTTTTTTTCAGTCAATATACACTTTAACTACCTTCTTTTATTTTCCAGTTATATAACTCAAACATTCTCTTCCCTTGGGGTCTGCTGTCTCACTAATTCAGTGATTATCAGTGTCCTCTGCCTATTTCTAGGTAATCCACAGAGGTACTTCAGGAATTCTCAGAAGAGCTTTTCCCATTCAACCAGAACAGCTCTTCTTTTTATTTCAGATAATGAGCTTCTATATCATTTTCATTTGAAGAAAATTTCCACACCCTAAAAAGAAATTACTATCATAATAATTCATTATCTGTGTATCTATTTTGGACCATTTCAGGGGGCTTCCATTTATGAATATTTCAAGGTTATATTTATGCAAACCTGTCTTTTTGCAGTTAGTCCTATGTTATATACCCTGAATGTTTTCAAAGAAAGTTCCAATATTCTGTTTTGAAGTTTGTTAAAATAGTTAATAATAAGATTTTACAAATATCTGTATACATATATTTTATATAAATTTGTAATGAATGAAGCATTGTTCTTAAAGCTTTAGATAACTTAAAAATAGATTTTCTAAAAATACATTTTATATTTCTTATGTGAGATATATTGAAACAAATTTGATTACTTTAAAATAATTAGTATCTGATTTTCCCAATTTGTCTCTTGAGTCTCTCCCGCCCTCCTGCTGCATCTTGTATACCGATGCTAGTTCCTTCTCTTTTTGCCCTTCCCTTTATTATCAAGCTTATATTCTGTCTCTATTTCCTTTCCATCACTCTTTTATCATTTGTAGTAAACTTCTGCCCCACCATTCTCCAAAGGCTGTTTTCCCAGAATCACTTGTAATCTTCAGTGCTTAGCCTTTTCTTAGTGCCTGTCTCCTTGATCTCTGCTTGACTGCATGTTAATTGACTACCCTCACTAGGAATTCTACTAACTGGTTTCTTTACTGGTTCCTGGTTCGCCTGTATTTTCTCTTTTCTTTTGCCTTTACTTGCACTATTAGTATATAGCTTTTTGTTTTGTTTTTGTTTTTGTTTTCGTGGAGGTGGGGGTTCTACAAATAAAGGAATCTAATGGCTATACCAATCACATTGGTGACTCCCCAGATTCATGTATCTGTCTTTATCATCTCCTTTTTCTAGCAGTCTCATTTCCAAATGCTTTCTAAAAAATTTTTCTTAGCTACCATCCATCTTTGTCTCAAATTTTCTTCCTTTTCTGAATTCATTATTTTAATTAATGGTACCACCATCTTCCTAGTCACTTGATTTAAGATTTTGCACTATTCTTTGACTTTCCTTCTACCATTCATATGCTGTTGTTTGGTAGGTTTTGTGAATTCTACAACTCTTTTATGCCATTTAAATTTCTAGTCTATAGTTTCCATTGTTATCCCTTAGTCTGTAACCTAGCATTAGTCAACTGAGACGCCACAGATTAGGTGTTTTAAAGAGCAAATTATATATGTGTGTGTATTTAAAGTATACAACATGATGTTTGAATGTATGTATGCACTGAGATGATCACCATGATCAAACTAATTAACATATCCTTCTACCGGGCTGGGCACGGTGGCTTGTGCCTATAAGCTTCAGCCTGTGAAGTGGTCGGGGCTAGGGATCATGGTTCAAGTCCCTCCAGGGCCCATAATGAGACCTAATCCCAAAAAAACAACTGGGCATTGTGGTGTGTGCCTGTAATCCCAGCTACCTGGGAAGCTGAGCCTGGGGATTGCTTGAGTCTGTGGTACCCCGGGCAACGAGAGCCTGTGTTCCACGGGCAAAAATAGCGAGACCTAGTCTCAAAAAAAAAAAAAAAAAAGTCCATCTACCTAGTTACTGTGTGTGTTGAAAAAATTTAAGATTTAGCCTCCTAGCAGATTTCAAACATACACTGGAGAATATTAACTGTAGTCAACTTGCTGTGCATTATCTATCCAGAACTTATCCATCCTACATAACTGATTCTTTGAACCATTTGACCAACACCTTCCCTTCCCTCTCCCTAGTCCCTGACAACCACCAGCTTACTCTATGCTTTGATGAGTATGATGATTATAGATTCCACATTTAAGTGGCGTTATGCATTATTTCTCTTAGTGTTTTGTTTATTTTGCTTTCCATAATGACTTCCTGTTCCATTCATGCTGTGACAAATGGCAAAATTTCCTTTTTTTTTTTTAAAGCTGAGTTGTATTCCATTTACAGTAGCAAAATACAGATATGTGTACAATATTTTTTATTTGGTTATCTGTACCAAGACATTTAGGTTTTTTGCTACTGTAAGTAATGTTACAGTTAACATAGGATAGGAGTACAGACATCTTCACAATACTGATTCCAGTTTTTTTAGATACATACCCAGAAGTAGGATTGCTGAATCAAGTGGTAGTTTTATTTTCATTTTTTGACACCTGTCCATACTGATTTCCATTATGGCTAGACTATATTCTTGCCGGCAGTATACAAAGATACCCTTTTCTCCATCTTCACCAATGTTTATCATGCTACCCATCATAACATGTGTGAGGTCATGTCTGATTATGGTTTTGATTTGCACTTCCCTGATGATTAAAGATCTTGAGTACCTCTGCATATACTTCAACTTGACATATATATTTGTTTTACCGTTCTAAAGCTTAAAGTTCAAGATCAGGTGCTAGCAGGGTTGATGTCCATGAGGACTCTTCTCTGACTTGCATATAGCTGCCTTCTTGCTTTGTACTCACTTGACTTTTTCTTTGTGCATTCACACATGGGGAGAGAGACTATTCACTTGGTATCTCTCTCCTTCTTAAAAGGACAACACTTAAAGTATTAGTGGCCTCTGAGCCTATACTTTAATTGCTGCTTTACACGCCTTGTTTCCAAATACAGTCACATTGGGGATTGGACCTTTCACATAGGTATTAGAGGAGTAGACATAATTTATTCCATAAAACTAAGACTATTAGGCTAGTCTTGTAACAGTGTTCACCATACAGCCTTAGACTTTGCTACTTCCAGACTTTCCAGTCCACTCACTTGTTTCATCTTATCTATTTCTTCTCAACAATCTCTGCTGGTTCATTATTTTTAAATGTTAGGATATCCCAAGTCTGCACCTTTTTTCATTTGTTTTCTTAATGAGCTCCTATTTCTCTTGACCTAAATATCATCTTTACTGATAATTTCCAAAATTTTATCTCCAGCTATATCTAAATCTCCACTGAACTATAAACTGGCATCTCCACCTCATTTTTTCCTTTTCCTTTTTTAATTTCTTAACTTGGAATCTTGGCTTTTTGACCACTCTGCCCAAAACTATTCCTTCTTCACTCTTGTCCAATTTAATAAAATATTTCTAGCATTCCCAGTTGCTCAGGTTGTAAAACCCGCAAATTGACCTCTGTTCTGTGCTTAATACTTGACATCTAATCCATTCAGCAATTCCTGTCAATTCAAACTTTAATAACAAACATTGATTTCCTTTGGAAAGAAATACTCCAAATCTAACCACTTCTCATCACCTCTGCTGATATGTTTCTCATTTTGTTATACCTGGACTATTCCAGTGGACTCCCTAATGGATTCTGCTTCCAATCTTGCCTCCTCTATGATATGTTCTTTATACAGGAGCACTCTTTAAAACTTGTAAATCAGATCTTGGCGTTCTCCAGCTATAAAACCTTTCACTGGTAGTTATCACCTACTATTCCATTTTTCTTTTTGTGTCTAGTAACACTGGGCTTCTATTTCCTCTGGAATAGTCTTTCCCCAGATTTCCCTTAACTCAATTCTTTTCTCAAACTCTACTGCTACAAAAAAGTTTTTCCTATGTAAAATACCCCCATATATATAATCACATTTGTCTGCCCTCTTTCTTTTCCTTTGCAGTTTATATCATTACTTATTAGTCATTCATTTGTTCACTTTATTGTCTTTCAATTTTTGTCTCATTTAGTGACAGTATTCAAAACTCCAAATAATGCTTGACCCATAATAGATAATCAGAAAGTATTTGTTGAATAAATTAATGGAATTATTCTTATACCCAGATAATTCTTCCTAGAGTTCAGCCCAACTACCTTACTACCCATTTTCCCACCTCCAGACCCTCTTTCATGGTCTCCCTCCTCTAGAGCCAAACAATGAGAAGAAAATTGCAATTTGAGTATCTTCCATATCCATCAGATTTAGGTTTTCATACTCCATGATTTATACTCTCTATCCTGATGTTCAAAAAATTTTTTGTCATAGACTGTTTATTTTACTTTAAACCTAAGTAGCTACCTTATCAGTATCAAGGCTTAACTTTAAAAAATCATTCATCTTGATTTAGATCACTCCCTTGATGGACCCCTTACAAATGGTGATGGCAGAGAGCCCCGGACAGGCGTCAAGAGAAAACTGCTTAGTGCATCAGAAGAAGATGAAAGCGTGGGAAGAGAAGAGAATGAGAAAAAAGAAACAAAAGAGAAATCACATTCATCTTCCTCAGAGAGTGGAGAGTTAGGATCCAGTTTAAGTTCTGAAAGTACCTGTGGTTCTGATTCTGACTCTGAATCAACTTCCAGAACAGATCAAGATTATGTAGATGGAGACCATGACTATAGCAAATTCATACAAACTAGGCCTAAGAGAAAATTGAGAAAGCAACATGCCAATGGAAAACGAAACTGGAAGATGAGAGGCACAGGAGGAAGGGGAAGATGGGGTAGATGGGGCAGGTGGAGTAGGGGAGGCAGAGGAAGAGGAGGCAGGGGCCGTGGGGGTCGAGGTAGAGGTGGAGGTGCTACTAGAGGGAGAGGGAGAGGGAGAGGAGGAAGAGGAGCTTCTAGAGGAGCCACCAGAGCCAAACGTTCACGAATTGCAGATGATGAATTTGATACTATGTTTTCAGGACGTTTTAGTAGACTGCCTCGAATTAAAACAAGAAACCAAGGCAGAAGGACTGTTTTATATAATGATGATTCTGATAATGACAATTTTGTGTCCACTGAAGATCCTCTGAATCTTGGTACTTCCAGATCAGGCAGAGTGCGTAAAATGACAGAAAAAGCCAGGGTTAGCCATCTCATGGGATGGAATTATTAGCAGTTAATAAGTTTAGAATAATTTAAAAATTTCAATGGCCTTCTACTGCAGGGAATTTACCAGGAAATCTACAAAGCAAGTTGTGTGGGGACTTCCGCTTCCTTTCACATTGGTGCTTTTCCATTATGCCAGTATACATTTGTTTCAAGACTTTTGACCTCCACACTTCATTTGTTTAAACAAGCCTTACTCATTAGGCCTTAAATTAAAATTAAAAAGTTGCCCACACACACACACACACATGCACGCGCACACACCCCACAAACACACTACAGATTTACTACATTAAAGGAGCATTATTCAGCTTCTTAATAGTAGCATGACATTTTTATCTCAATGGAATATCCCTCTTTTGCTTTTGTATCACAGAAGTATAGCACCTTCTTATAGAGTTTTATATAGTTTGTTTTTGCCATTTTGATTCCTGTACCCAGTAATAATAACTTTTGCACAATACACCAATCCTAAAGGCAGCTATTAAATGTTTACAGTTTCTATATTGTAAGAACGATCTGGATTATTTTACTCTTCCCAGGCCAAACTTTCATGAAATGTACTAAACTGAAGTATATATTTATACTGCAGTTTTTTTTGGGGGGGGGGACCTTGATATGCTTTTCATTGATTTGCTTAATTCATGTTAAAGGTGAGAAAGGGTTGGTGCCTTGTAAATATGTAGCAAATCTTTGTGGTGTGTCCTGATGTATGCATTAACTTTATTAAAAAAAGAATACTTGAGGTATCAATCTAGACAAGGTGCCAAATGCAAAAGTTTCTTGCATCCATTTTCTTTTCTTATATTTTATTATATTAATAGAACTTGTGTAGCTTAAAAAAATAGTTTAAACTTTTGAAAAATCTTCATCCACAAAGAATAGCTTCTCTAAATTGTAGCTCAGCTACCTCTACTAACTACAACTACTGGAAATATTATGTAAAATAGATGCTGTTATCATTTCTAAGGAGAAATAAAGCAAGCTTGGTAGGAATGAGTACTCATAAATTATAAGCTGAGAGGTTGTTAATAATCCTACTAACTCTCAAATTAATAGTTGTAATTAACAAACTTTCAAAGTATAGTATGTTCTACCTTAGGCTTTTCTTAGAACACATTTGTATAACTACACTTGGGCTACTATATCTCTTCACATCTGTGAGTGACTGGTTATCATTTGAAGCTTAAAATGTAACAAAGCACGCAGTTAAAGTTTGGAAAGTTTAGACTAGCTCATATTTTTAATCAACTTTAATAGATTCTGTTCATACCATTCCAAAGGGTTCTTCTGTTATGGTCTTTCAGAAAAGAACCTCACTGCACTGCACACTGATATTTTGAGTCATTCTGTAGCTGGGAAAAGTCCTTAAAACATTCATGGTATTGTTTACAGCAATAGAGCGCATGTGGTTCTCTAAGTGATCTTGAGTTTCAAGATTAGTTTTCTTAAATTTAAGAGATTACAAATTTGCTAATTTGTTACTTCAGTTTTTAAGGTGAGGGGGGGGACTATAATATTGATCTCTTTTGGTAACAGCAGATGTTTTGCACTTAAATGTGTGGGATAAAAGAAACTTCTTAATTATGCCTACTAATCCCTGCATATTTCTTAAACTAATGTGTTTGTATTGTGCTTTCAATCATTGTTTGTATTGTGCTTTCAATCATTTCATGCATCTGAAAATCCTTCAGTGCAGGAGACAGAGGGAGTAGTTACATAACTTTTCCTTATTTGCTTGGGTGGGGGTTATTCTTGGACTAACATCTTTAATCAGTTTTCACTTGGAAAAAGAAGTATGTTCAGACTTTAAGAAAGTATTGTTATGAATTGTTAACAGCACTAACTTATGTTATTGGACAATTGATGAAGTGATGAAGCTTATTTTCTTTTCCAGTATATTTTTTTTCATGAAAGCAAAGCAACTACTGGCTGTAACTCAGCTGCCACTTTTAGCCATAGTATAGATTCAAAAGCATTCTTATTTGATACTGTTTGATTTTGCTAAAAATATATTATTTCAGTTTTTTATCTCTTGGTCATTTAGACTAAATTTGTGCCTGTGTTTTCTGGAATCATTAATCTTTGGCTTGCTCAAAGTGACTTAGTTTCTTAAATTCATGGATATATCTAAATGTGTATGTATCATGTGTATTTTTTTAGGGTGAAATTTTTGTTGACATTTTTATGAAGAGCCCCTTGAAATGTAGAATTGCCATTTGTGTAATTTTAGCTATCTCAAAAGCTTTATTTATAATTTATTTTGAAAAAATAAAAATGCCACATTTATTCCCCAAATGTCAAGATTTTCTCAGTTAGATAATTAGAAAATAATGTTAAAGACATTTTTAAGCATATTTTATATGTAGTGAAATACTGTGAAAATACTAGTGAACAACATTTTGCTATAATGTTGATTTCAGTAAATAGGATTTAAAGAATCGCCACAATATGTTAAATTAGCAGAGTTACACCTTATTAAAAAACAAACAGATTACTGTCTGTTTGCATGCAAATTATTTTAGTAAGTGTGAAAAAAGGTTTAGAAGATAAAATTTTTACTTTTATATCTGACTACTCTCACCCCCAATTTATACTTCGCTTTTTCTTGTAACACTGCCTCCAGTGAATGTGCTGTAGTTTTTATCACATTGAATATTTACCACTTTAAGTTTTTAGAAGCCCTTTAAGATGAAATTAGATCTGGGTTCAGTTATAGTTAAGCAAGTAGTAAGTGAGCTAAGATTTTTGAAGAAACGTCTAAATCTTAAATTATTGCTACACTTACAGTTTAAGCCCATAAGAGCATACACATGTATATGCCTAATTCTAAGCTAGATATTAATAGTTAGTGAGCTGTAATATTTCTCATTAATGCTAATGATTTTTAAAGTCCCAGTTAAGATCTTGGCATGTGTGTATATTTATGAAAGAGTGTTTCTTCTATGGCTTGCTATTTGTATCTTGACTTCAAGCAATAGGATGCTCTCCAAAACATTCACTAGCCTATTAGCCTAATGACTAAGTGTGCGTATGTGTGTATGTGGTTTTTTTTTTTCACCATTTTGACAGACTTTATCTCAGACATTTAAAAAATATTTTTCTGTGTAGAGAACAGCTGCATATCACTGTTTACTAGTTCCCTGCCTCTGTTGTAAAACACATAGCCTGTATATATAGTTTTGATCATTCTTCTCATGCCTTCTAGATGAAAAATAATCTAGGTTCTGTCTTATCTTTTCTTTTTGGGCTAAATCGCCTTCTATTTGTTTCTTTTTGTTTTTTCCCTTCCTGGAGACCAGTATTGTGCTAGGATTCTACCATACAATAATTACTTAACTCAGATGCTAAGAAACAGTAAAATTCATAATATCCGGCACAACCATGTCCTCAGATACCTACCTAGTACTTTGAAGTAAATTTGAGTGTTTATCTTTTTTGTATTACTGTAGATTGTCATTAAACAATAGCAGAGTGATTGAAAGGAAAAGATGTGAATGCTACTTCTAACTTTTTGATAAACTTTTTGAACATTTTTCAAAATTTGTATGTTTGTGGTAGTGATAAATACCTTATTGCTCGTTTATATATTTCGGGAATTATTTTATGCACATTTACCAACTGGTATTTATCCTAAAGTTGGAATTTTCATGTCTACAAAGATGACTTATAGCTTGTATAATTTTCAGTATAATTTGACATCCATATTTTTGAATAATTACCAACATTTTGAGTTCCAGAATGAAACATTTAATTCCAGGGGCAAAGACAAAACTTTTGACATTAAAGTTCATTGTTTTAAATGTTAACTCCAGCCCAACATTTTTGTGGTACATGAGATTATGAATTTTTTTATTGAAAATAAAATATTCTAAAATTACTTTTAAGGCTTGTTCTAAAAATTAGTGTGAGAATATTTTCATGCTTTTTTGCTTTTCACCTCTTAGTTTTAAGTTTATCAATTTCTAATTACCAAATTTTGATTCTATTCTAATACAATTTTTTTTCATGGTGCTGTATTTTATGGAATATGAAATGCCCTTGTTTCTTGACATTTATTTCTTATCTAGCTTTATACTTGATTAATTTCTTTTCCATCATTCCTTTCCTCCCTACTTTTATTTTCACTTTTCTTTCTGCAATGAAGACTGCACTTAATTTAACACACTTAAAGACTGGCAATTTATGATTCATTGATGGGAGAAGTACAGTAGAGAAGCCCTGCAGTTTAGACTTAAGGTATATTTGTTTATATGTATGCCCATTTGTTATTCATATACTTGTCTTAAGTAAATCTAGAATATGAGACTTTGACTTATAAAAGCATGATAAGTATTTTCTAAAATAAAACTATTGTTACATATTGAAATTGCCATTGGTAATTGAGTTTTTACGATCACTTACAAAAATATTTAGCAACCCAGTTGGGAAATGTGTTTTTACATGTCATCAGATACACATTAGGCGCACTATCAATGTTAATTCTTTAAACAATACTGTGGTGATGGCAATCAGTAATTTATTTCTTTGTCCTGTAACTTAACCATCCTTGTCTTTTGTAACCCCTTACACAGTATTAACAAAGCTGTACTTTATGTTTGTTCTTAGTGTCCATAAATTTTAAGATGGAAGATATTCAGTTAAAAGTTGATGTAATGCTGTATATGGGCAAAATGTCCATTAAACTAAAATTCAGTAAAGGTAAACTAAACTGACTTGGTTTATAAAAGATGTTTTGTTTGGCAGTTGTCAGTTCTTATAAGCAATTATCTTCAAGGACAAAAAAAAATGGACTAATTTGTTGCCATTCTTAATGGGATGTTTACAATAAAATTCCAAGTTGTTTGGAATCAGTTGAACTGTTGCTGCTTTATATGAAGATAAGCAAAAAGAAAGAAAGAAATATATAGTTACCTTTGCATTACGCAGCTTCAGAGATTATAGCAGGTAACTCTTTGGGTCTTTCTTGTTTCTTTGTCATAGGTTTTTTGTTTTTGTTTTTGTTTTTTTCCCCTAAGTCTGAGAAACTAGAGTTGTTTCATCAAGGAAAACTAAGACTTTGTTGTCTTAGTAATTGCAGGTATTTGGGGGGAGGGTCATTTTTAGTCAATATATATATGGTGTTAATATTTAAATGTTGGCCATTTTGTGCATCATATAACAACCTGTAAAGCATCAGTCAACGTTTTGTAGAGCTTTTTGAAAAAAACAAAAACAAAAAAACTAGATTTCTAATGATGTTATAGCTTGTGAGTTTTCATAGCTGACTTATGGATCCCTGCCATTTTAATTGCAGTAAATTTGCCCACAAAGGCAATTTTGTATAATATATATATATATATATATCATATATGTATAAAAAATATATATATATGGTGCTTTAAGCCAGTGTAAGTGAAGGAAGGAAAGAAGTAAAGTGAAATGATGAAACTAGGACCTGAAAACCTTAACAGGAAATTTTCATCCTTTTTGTGCATTCATATGTATACCCTGAATTTTCTTCCCAGAGGCAAGAATGTCACGTAATTGAAGGTAAGTAAGAAGGCCAAAGATTGGACTGTATGTTTTCACCTATCGTTTCTTTTTTGTGGATTTGGAATCAAGAAATAGGGCATTTATAACAGGATTTGATGTTTTCTGACTTCACCTGTTTTTTTTTTTAAATATAATAATTAAAGAATTTTCATAACAATATGCAGCATTATTCAGAAGAGTACCCTCTTTTTTTTCACTAGCTGAGGGGTTCATGAACAAATTTGCACTCTATCCTCTTCCTCAATTGTATGCCTCTGACAATTTAATGCTACTTTACAAAAATACATAAAGTAAGTTGAGTCTGTGAGTTGTTTTTCTTGGAATTTTTTTTATAAACTTGCAGTTGCTTGACAGTCCTTTATATACAGTTTAAAAAAATTTGTGCTATTGCTGGCAAATCAAAATGAACTTATAGCAAGCATTTTATGTAATTTTAGTGTGGTTTCTTTGCCTTAATAAAGTTGCCTCTCATCTGGTGATTGCAAGTATCTAATTGATAATTTTGATTACATTATTGCTACAAGTTAAAGGTTAACCTGACATTGGAGTATTTTAGAAAACATTTCTGAAGCTAGTGTCCTTCCATAAATTTGTAAATGTTGAGTTGTCAAGCTGTGTATTCAGCGTCCTTGTAATTGTTATGTTACAAGTTTTATACTAAATGATGAAATTAAATTATTTGAAAGTGTTGTCTTTAGGTTATTAATGTTACTTGATAGAGTTTATTTACTTTTCAGAGTGTTTTTTGTTGTTGATTATTGTCATGTTATACTTGTAAAATTTGTTTAACTACATGTTAACTTTCTATGCCCCTCCCCCAATTTTATGATTTGCCAGCCTTTTTAATTTATACTAGGAATTTTGTGTACACTGTCAAATCAGTTAAGGCAGTAAAACTCTTAAGATGTTATTTTATTTAAGATTGTGTAGAATACTGTGTTTAAATGAAACTTGCAGCCCAAATTGTATGTGATCATTTTTAAGGGGGGATATTTTGTTATACTTGAGTATTGCTCCTCTAAAATATCAGTGAACATGGTGGTGATTCTGAATTGTTCTATTTGTTAAATCTTTATTTTTTTATTTAGAGCAAACCTTGTATGCATAAATATTTTACTTCATTTTAACCTATGAAACAGAAAATAACATTTCCTTGACATTCTAATCATCACATTATCAAGTAATACTCTTGGTTTTGCCAGTTGCTGTTCACCTCACTGTAATTATGATTAGTAATTCTTGTGATTAAGGAAACTAGTTATTAAGCCAAGATAGCAGTTTGTGGGAAATATATTTTGCTTTCCGATTGCTGTCCCAAAATATATGACTTGTAAATACAATGACAAGTTTTTTCAACACTGTAGAAATATTGATCTTTTATTGCTTTGCTTTTAAAGATTCAAGCAAATAACTCTGAAATGGAGACGCCAAGTTACAGAAGTGAACCTTAAAGATCACATATCCTATTGCTTCTGGCTACATCACTGAGCATGAGGACATTGAAATAAATGTAGATCTTTACTCTTTACATCTCTTAGTGTTTTTGAAAGACAATCATTAGGGACTAAAATTTTTCTAAAGTATCAGGTTTCAAGTAAAAAAAATGGTATTCTTAAAGTACGTATCTTCTATAATCTTTACACAAGTGTCTATATTCTGCAATATTTACACAAGTGTAAATGCCCAAGAAAATTGTGCCCTATATGCTCTATTACATCTTAATGTGAGGCTTAGTTCTTCTGCTCAGTGTACTTTAGCGTACAGATACAAATTTTACCTTGCCAGTTGCAAAACCCTTTGAATTTAAATGAGTTTTAGGTACAGGTTTCAAAGAATTCTTAATTTGCCCCAATCCAAAATGTACAGGGAAAATAAGAAAGAAGGGCTTCTACCGTTTAGAAATAAAGCATTTATTATTTCAGCTTTCATATTTACCAGTACTTCTTTTGTATCAATTGATTTGTATGTTAAGACTTTGGGGTAGAGGTGGTAGTTGATGGTAGCGTAAAAAACCCTATAAATACAGAAAAGTTGAATTTGAACTCTCACTAATTTGAATCATAGAATATAAGAGTATATATAAGTATATATATATATGTAAGAGTATATATGTTACTAAGGGAAAAAATTTTTTAAGTAAATCATCAGGACTTGTGTTTGTTAGATAGCTGATTTCAGCTCTCTATTGTCAAGGAATGGACTTTCACACTGAGTTTTAAAAAGTCATTTGACCTGCCCATTTTGTATTTGGTTCATAGTATTTAACATTGGTCTCATTTATATCTCACAATGCCACCTTTTCTCTTCAACCACTGTCTGCTTAGTCCATCCTTGTCCTGTGAACAGAAATGTTATTGCCTAAGAGACAGTTAAACTATTCTGTCAACAAAAAATTGCTGTAAAAAGTCAAAGGGACAGCCTATGAAGCGGCCGGGGCTAGGGATCACGGTTCAAGTCCCGCCTGGGGCCCAAAGCGAGACCTAATTCCAAAAAATAGCTGGGCGTGGTGGCGCGAGCCTGTCATCCCAGCTACCTGGGAAGCTGAGGCTGGGGATTGCTTGAGTCTGTGGTACCCCGGGCAACGAGAGCCTGCGGTTCCACAGGCAAAAATAGCAAGACCTAGTCTCAAAAAAAAAAAAAAAAAAGTCAAAGGGAATCGAAAATACAGTATCCTCTCTGAGTTTGCTGCGTAATTACTTTTCAGTAACGTTTTTGACCTCCAAATAGAAAAGCTAATTTTTCTAGCTGAATAGAATGTTGGAATTTTCTGATTATACCTTCATTAATCTTTGCTTGTAGTAAAATAGTACCAAAAATCAGGGTTGGAGTTTTGTGCTGTATATGGTTGGATACCGTTCTGTGGCCTGGCCTGTATGTTTCATAGTGTATTTAGAAGAAAGTAACCTGGGGATAGCTACTGTGGTTATGGTAGAAAAGAAGGGATTAAAGGAAAATTAAGGGGAAATATTGAGACCTCCCTAAGATTATTTTAACTTTTGGAAGGTGGTACTTAGAGGCTAAAATATATGAAGAGAGAAATGGGGTTTGGACTGTTAATCAGGAATGAAATTTGCTAGTATTCAGGGTTTAGGTTATCAATGTCTTCAGGCAGAGCAGCCTCAAGTCACTGCAAACAGGTTAAGGGAAGTCCAGATATTTGATATTTGGAAGGAAGAAATTTGCGGAGGGCTCATTGGTGATGACAGTGGAATTTTAATATAAGAATTACTGTATTAGTAATCATATTTCTTAATTCAACCATATTAGAGCAGTACTACTAGATCCATATTGTAAATTAAGAAATAGGTACTGAAAAGCAAAAAAACGTGCCCCAAGGGCATAGCAAACAAATTATAGGCCTTATACTCAAATTTGCTTCCAAAACCTTTGAGCTTAATTGTTATACATGTCAGTTCCTGTATGGCTAGTTTTAGACTTGCTGAATTACTTTGGCCAAGTTCCCTTTTTTTCCTTGGCTTCAGTTGTCTTTGGCTGCACAAGAATTAACTTAATTGATAAATGATTTCTAAGGTCTTTATAAGTCTATTCTTTCAAATTTCTTGTCAATTCTTTATGCATACTTAATGTACAAAACACTTTCATCTTCATAAGTATCTTCTGATTGCAATTACTTTTTGGAGAAAAATCCCAT